>JAGDQP010008684.1:0-62040 GCA_022664845.1 Lepisma saccharinum | reverse complement strand
TATAGGCAACGCCCTAGCCGAGCTGGTCTACCGGTTCCCGTAAGATCACCGAAGTCAAGCAGCTCTGGGTCTGGTCAGTGTTTGGATGGGTGACCGTTTCAGCACTCCAGATGGTGTTGCCTGTGCGGCGTCCACCCAGCGTCGTGAGGCCAATTGGGGAGCTACCGGAATAAAGAGGTAGCGATCACAGTTGAGGGCTTCGGCTCTCCTCTCCCAACACGTCTGGTCAGCGTGGGAGCAGTAGACCACCTCCTCCCTCCGGGAGAGGCCTCATCCAGTAGTGGATTGAATATGGCTGTGTATTATATATATATATGTGTGTGTGTGTGTGAGAGAGAGAGAGAGAGAGATTAAAGAGAGGAAAAGAAAGAACACGATTATTCTTTCCTAACATAAACAACTCTTCTGGATCAGTTCGAAACAAATTACAAGATGTTTGACAGATCTAGGCTAGTTCGATTGCGTAACTATTTGAAACTTGCGAGTGAGTTGCTGTTGAGCTATTATCTTCACTATATATTTTCCTTCTTCCCTGTGCGGAAGATTTTTCCTCTTCTCCTTTAATCCATTCGAACAAGAATGACAGATACCGTAAGCAGCTTCCTGTCTAAATGGACGAGACTGGTTGGCGACTGCGAATCTCTCCTAAGGCGCTTTTTATATACTCCCTGTTTGGACCACCCACGATACCCATCGTACCAGTTCGTTTGATTGTGCAGCGTGAAAAACTCATAAATAACCTCTTCTTCTGTTCTCTACTCCAAGCAAATTGTGTTCAGGTTTCTCAAATAGAACACAAAAAAAAGAAGAAAATAAAAAAGTTATAATGTTTCATTTACTTTTATTTTTAGAATGTAGGCAACCGATATTTTCTTTTAAATACAATTTTATTAGACGTGGAAGATCTAAATGGAAATTTGGTACATTTTACTTATGCGCCGTTTAAAAGGCAGACAACTTTTAAAGTTATAAATTTGTCGTTTCATTCAAATATTCGTTTTGCTCTGCTAATCCATTAGAAATTTCAATCAAGTACCCTTTCCGTTATTTACTAAATAATTTAGCACTGCATCTACATCCATTAATGTATATCAAGACTTAAATTAACAGAAAAAAAAGCGAAGAAAAATACGGTCCTAAAAAACATATCGAAAATGCCATTTTCGAGAACAAAATTAACTTTAAGACCGTAAAAATCTTAAATTGAGGGCAAAGTTGTAGAACTAAAATAGCTGATTCTTATGATATTAACAATTTCTGGAATAATCTAAATAAACGATGGACACTTGTTCCGTAACCGAAACAAAATATGACTCTGAAATAATCTTTGCTATTTGTTACACATAGTTTAATTAGATACAGGCAAGAAAAAGATACTAGTTATGTGTACAGGATTGCAATATTAAAGCACATATTACACAGCTTAAATAAATAAATACAAAAGCATCTAGCTTTCACCAACAAGCCATATTCACAGAAAAGAAAAGAAAAAACTTAAAGAAGAAATACTAATCAAGAATGGCTTCTCAAGTTGTCATAGATTGATCAAATGTAGTCAGGTGATGAGAGCGGGAGAGTATCTAAAGAAACAAACAATAAACAAATAAAAAAAAATCCCTTTCGGTAGGCCTACAGGCTAAGGTATATCTCGAAGTTTTTTTTTTATTTTAAAAAATTCAAATCTCGCCTTAAATGAGCGCTATCGAGAAGTTATTTATTGGTTTTTTGATTATTCTTTAAGAGCTGTTCAACGATAACCAAAATCTCCCTGCAGCACTACACCACCATGGTGTCCATTTGCACCCTCCCACGGGGGGTTGCGCTCCCAAAGGGGGAGGTTTGCCCCATTTATTGTAACCTACTCTTGGCCATACACCATCCAAGTTGACGACTTTTTGAAAGTTTTTTTTTTTTTATATTGTCGTGACCCACTTGTGATGGTACACCTTCAGGGAAATTTCATTTATATAGCTCAAAGGATGTGCAAAATGGGATTTTCGGCGGCCATTTTGGATCCAAGATGGCGACTATTCCCAAATGTTGTAATATTTCCCTAAACTACTCGTCATAATGCACCTTTATGCCAAATTTCGTTTCTCTAGTTCAAATGGTTTGGAAAATGTTTTTTAGGTCCGCCATTTTGGATCCAAGATGGCGTCTTTGGATACATCATGTAATATTTTAGTAACATACAAGTGATAATGCACCGTGTTACCAAATTTGACATTTCTAGCTGCACCCGTTTAGGCTGTGTATTCTATACAACAATGGGTTCGGCGGCCATTCTGGATCCAAGATGGCGACTTTTTCAACATTTCGTAATATTTTCTTGAACTACTAGTGACAGTACACCTTTATGCCAAATTTCGTATCTCTAGCTCAAACGATATGGAAAATAGATTTCTTGCTTCCGCCATTTTGGATCCAAGATGGCGACCGATTTTGCTCATGAACGAACTTAACCGAGCTATTAAGTCTAGAAACAACATATAAAAATTTAGTTCAAATATCTTCAAAATTATGGCCGCTAGCGTGTTAATATATAAATATATACTTAGATATCGTACCGATCTCAATAGGTATATTTTTCTTCGAAATCTTCCTAAAAACACTAAGAGGTGACTGTAGACAAGTTGCTATACAAATTTGACTTAATTTGAATTGTTCGACACTTCTTTACTTTACTTGATTCTCTACGTGCTTCAGCTTATGTGCGTATATATATTTAGTGTCAGTTTAATATTTTAGTTCCTTATGGGAACAGTATAAACTAAATCGTGACGGTTTATCGATATTGAACTGAACCACAATTTATACTAATAGCTTTCTTTTCTTTTGTTTTCAACGCCAATTTCGTAGAAATTGCCAAGGCTTTGACACATCTTTTTCTGTTTGTAGAGCTTGCTAACAGATTTTGTCGTGGAAATTACACTTAACTCTGAATATTTTATTTTCTAGATGAAATTGTCTCCTCTTTACCTTCTCTCGTAACAACCATAGCAACATAATTACTTTAAAACGCGACAAAGAGGAAAACAGACAGAAAATCCAAGAATAATAGGGAAACAATATTTAGAAAAATATATTCAAAATAGTAGTACGAAATCCCTTGAAACTTTATGCACCGTCTTTAATAGGCTACCCACATTAGTAAGCAAAATTATAAACAGATGCCATATCTCTAATACACAGTAGCCCAGCAAATGAACCCCGTCAATACTGGATGCTGACGTAATATCTGAACATTTTATGTTTCTCAGGAACCTTCGGATCATAAACTTTTCTCGGGGCAGGACAATTATCATAACTTACTTGTATCCAAACTAGGGTAAGAAAATAAAAATAATAAAAAATAAAATTAAAAAAAAAACTTGCGCAAGATTAATTGGTATCTATTCAATCCACTGCGATTTCATTACGCCACTTAAGAGTAAAATAACGTAGGCCTAGCAAGCTTTCTGCTACAGTTTGTGAAAAATATTTAGAAGAAATTCATATGCATTTTCAAAGTAAAAGTAACCACCATAAAGCAAAATTCAAATAAAAACAATGAAACTTACATCCTCGTCCCACTTAGCGCAATATGTGTAAGCTTGAACTATTCCAAATGATTTGTTAGTAAGCAAAGCTCCCTCTGTATATAACGAACTGATTTTTTAAAAATATATTTAGACAAAATTCGGCAGAGACCTCACTCTGGCGTAGTATTTCAAAAGTAACAATTTAAATTTCTACAACAAACCAACAGAAAAATTGGGCCTTGCAGCTGGGTTCCCATTACAAGATTGAACGCAGCACGTGAATGGTAAACCACAACAAACGTCCTACCAGACTTTCCAAAGGATGTCTAAGGTGCGCATACACACCGCTGATGCCTCTCGTCCATGCAGTGCAGGGATGTCACTATCACATGGGCGTGCTCGCGCAATCCATGAGTTTTGATTTTGACACTACAAATCATAGACTATTCGGGGAGGACAGTTTGCACAAGATCCGGTTACCAGAATGAAACCTTTTTAAGATTTCTTTGCACTGGAGGATAGAATCTGAGCCGCCTTGGATGACGTTTACGTTTCGTGAAGTTTCCTGGTATTGGTGAACCGTACGTGGACATGCCTCGTTGTTAGTATACCCTGTTCGCGTGCTTACGCCTCCACCCGAGGTCTAGACTGATTTGGATAATGCGGTTTACAGTGGCCCTCTAGCCTAGGAAGTTACATCTCGTATAGTCAGACTTCGCTTTGTGGGTGGGTTCTCTTTATTCAGCAAGTACAATGCTCTCTATCTTCACAACATCTCTGGTTCTGCGTTTATATTACACATACATTAACACTTAAAAACAATCATGGAAGCCTCTCGGTGCTTGTTAACCACAAACAATACCACCTCTATGTCTTAATACTTTGTTGAAGAGGAGTCAGTTTACGAAATGTTGGCAGTATATTCAGACCATCTATGAACATTATTTCATTTACATGTAAATGCATAAATGCATTAAGATGGTAGTTGGAAACACTGGTTCTTTGAATGAGGACGATTAAAAACAAATCACATTGAATAAGTAAAAGAACAACATAAATAAAAGAAAAAGTAGTTATCTGCGAACACGTGTGTGTATTGGTCAACTGTCTTGATCGTTTGTGAAGAAAAACAACTCGCTTGAATGGAGTCGGCAACACACAAAGTCACCTCGTAAGCTTGTAAGTCAAGGGAAATTAATCCCAATCCACCCGACCCTGACTTCTTTCCTTCTTATTCTTCTGCAAAAGAGAGAGACCACTAAGTGCACACCTGGCTGGTTCATCCGGAGCATCAGCAGACACAGGTGCTGCTCCTGTTTCCTTCTACATAGCCCAGAGACAGGGAGGTGTTAAATGCCGCGCCATCTCTCATCACGATAGACTGAATTACATCAGTAGAGAAGAGAGAAGAAAAAATGAAAAGAAAAACCACACCCTTTGCCAAATATTCTACGGGTCAAACAGTGGGAAAGAACAGAAAACAACAAAGAGACTTTGTGATAACCAATACAGTTTTTGGAGGCAAAAGAAGTACGATTCTACATGAACTTACTTACATGGGCCTCTTCAGAAGTTTTCTGAGTGGTTTTTACTGGAAGAAAGACTCATCAGAGAACGGTTCGAAATGAGCAAATGAGCAATGAAAAAAAGTTGAGTCGGGAACACTATATGGACTCTGACAATATAGTCCAGTCAATTTAGCTCAATTTTTAGGTGAACCTACAACAAATTGCAATAGAATTTCTGACAGTGGTTTATAGGTGAAAAATATGTGCTGAAAACGATGAAACCAAGTCTACCACTGTAACTTTATTCATAAATCCAATATGGCGGAAATGAACAACATGGCGGATTTTCACAGACTATGTATGTCTGTAAGTTTGTTACCTCGTAGAGCCTAAACTACTTGCGTGATTTTAACAAATAAGGTATCGTTGGATTCGCCTTGATCCGTACTGTGTCCTAGGTTATATGATGTTATGAAAAAATAAATCAAACATGGCGGAAATCAACAATATGGGCGGATTTTCACCTGCTATATATGTATGTATGTAAATTTGTTACCTCGTAAAGCCTAAACTACTTGAACGATTTTAACGAATGAGGTATTGTTAGATTCGCCTTGATCCATACTGTGTCCTAGGTTATATGAAGTTGTGAAAAAATAAATCAAACATGGCGGGAATTGTTAAACTACCTTTTCTAGGTGTTAACATGAAAAGTGATATAAACGTACCTAAGTTATTCTACAACTTAAACTGTAAGTTAGTTTGCTAGACACATTTATATCCATACGATGCTTTATTACCTGAAAATATAAGGTGCCGAGAATCATTCAAACAGCATGCAACCTATCACGCATGTAAAATATAATTACATTACGTTAAGTTCATCTGTGTTCATTCTAAACATTTGCCAAATCATTACAGTGCGTAAACTGGATGTGTACGCCACCATGAGAAATGATATTCAAATGTGCACCCATAAGATATGTACTTAACCATGCAAACACCAAAGTGCACCTCACCGTAAATTGTTACGTTTGGTGTCACAAAGTATAAATTACTCAGTTGTATAGTAAATTGAAGCCCATTAGACACACAGGCAAGTATGTTAGCTTTTTCTGTAAGTAACACATAAATACTTAAACCCAACGTTTACCAATGATAATTTTCAAAATATAGAACGTCGATGCAACAAACGAATCCTCCATTAATAATTAAGTAACCACAAACAAGCTCCTTTCTTATTTTCTTTTAGTTCAAAACTAGGCTCAAACAGAACTTTCGTTTAAAACGGTGCGTTCACAATTAATTCATAACTTTAATTGGTTTGATTTCTATGTTATAACAGAAATGAACAATATGGCGGATTTTCACCAGCTATGTTTGTATGTATGTATTTAAGTTTCTTACCTCGTAGAGCCTAAACTACTTGAGCAAATTTAACAAATGAGGTATTGTTAGATTCGCCTTGATCAATACGGTATCCTAGGTTATATGAAGTTATGAAAAAATAAATCAAACATGGCGAAAATCAACAATATGGCGGATTTTCACCAGCTACACCCTCCATTCCAAAAGAAACCGAACTTTTGAAAACAAATAGTACCACTAGTGCCATCTGTTGTAATATTTTACCGGTAGATGGCGTAGTCCCTCACTGACAACTGGTATAAATGTCATGACATTTGGATGCACGGCAACAAAGTTATTGCGTTTCAACTGTCAGTGTGTTGTGTACATCGGTCGGAAAATGAGTTTCAAACAACGAGCTGCAATTGAGTTTTGTGTTAAACTGGGTAAACCTTTTACTGAAACGCACCAAATGCTACAAAATGCATATGGTGATGAGTGTCTATCCCGTACGCAAGTTTACGAGTGGTTCAGGCGATTCAAATCGGGTAGAGAGACGCTGGATGATGACGAAAGATCAGGCCGCCCCAGAACCGGATTATCGGAAGAAAACATCGAAAAAGTGCGTGAATTCATCAAACATAACAAAAAAGCGTCGGTGAAAGTTATTGAAATGGAATTAGGCATTCCTCAAACAACCGCATACCGCATTTTGACCGAAGTTTTGGGCCTTAAGAAGGTTAATTCGCGGTTTGTACCACACAAACTCACCGAAGACCAAAAAGTTGATCGAATTGCGCATTGCAAAGACATTGTTAAAAGTGCTCGGCAGGATCGAAACTTCTTGAAATCGATTGTAACTGGTGACGAGACGTGGTGTTTTGAATATGAGCCCGAAACAAAGCGGCAAAGTGCTGAATGGAGAGCGCCGGATGAAGGACCACCCAAAAAAAGTCGCTTGGTGAAGTCAAAAGTTAAGGTGATGCTGATTTGTTTTTACGATTCAAAAGGAATTATCCACAAAGAATTTGTTCAGCCCGGCCAGACAGTCACTGGAGAGTTTTACTTGGGCGTCATGAAGCGTTTGCTGGCAAGAATTCGTCGTATTCGGCCCGAATATCGAGAAATCGGCAGTTGGACTCTTTTGGACGATAATGCACCATCACATCGTTCGCGACTTGTAACTGAATTTTTGGTCAAAAATCACATTATTCGTTTGCATCATCCGCCCTATTCACCAGATCTCGCTCCGTGCGATTTCTATCTGTTCCCGAAACTGCATTTGGCGATGAAAGGAAAGTGGCACGCATCGATGGAAGCCATTGAGAAGGCGACGACCGCCGTCCTAAAGACCATTCCAATAAAGGACATGGAGAAGTCGTTTGACAACTTGTTGGAGCGTGCAAATATGTGTATCGATGCAGAAGGGGAATACATTGATTAATAAAAATGATTTGTTCCAAAATGTACATTGTTTTTTTGTTTTTTTTAAAATGTTCGGTTTCTTTTGGAATGGAGGGTGTATGTATGTAAGTTTGTTATCTCGTAGAGTCTAAATTTCTTGCGCGATTGTAACAAATGAGGTGTAGTTGGATTTACCTTTATTCATACTGTGTAGGCTATATGAAGTGATGAAATAATAAATCAATAAAATAATAAATGCAATAAAACATGCTTAAATATTCAGTTAAATCTGTAATAAGCACATAGATTAACCCATTAGTGCATAGCGTTCAAGAAATTGTACTCTGAAATAAATGTTTATTACTTGGGAGCAAAATTAGCCCGGACCTGTAATTGCGTTTGTAACAAAATACAGATATTCAAAGTGACTTAACCTGATACATGACCTGACAACTGTGTAGAGGAACGCATGGAAATAAAGAGAAGTGAAAATGAGCTCCGGCAGAACAACATAGCAGGTGAAAATTCACCATGTCGTTGATGTCGGCTATGTTGAATTTATTATTTCATACTTTCATATAGCCTAGGACACAGTATGGATCAAGGCGTATTCAACGACACCTCATTTGTTAAAATCGCTCAAGTAGTTTAGGCTTTGCCAGGTAACAAACTTACAGACATGCATAGATAGACTGTGAAAATCCGCCATTTTGTTAATTTCCGCCATATTGGAGTTACAGTGGTAGACTTTGTTCCATCGTTTTCAGCACTCATTTTTCATCTAGAAACCGCTGTCAGAAATTCTATTGCAGTTTGTTCTAGGTTCACTGCTATTTTTACTGGACCCTGGACCCCAGCCACCAACGTATTTGGACCAACATTGGCTTATTGCTGCACAGGTTGGGCAAATGGTTTATAATACGGACAACTAAATACCAGCAGAGTGCCCATGACAGCTACGGTTGGCTGATTGTTCCGAATTTTGAAAACCATTACTCAACGTAGGCCAAACTACAAGATTCCAACTGAGGCCAACAGTTGGCCATTCAACCAATATCGTACTAGAAGCTAACCTAGTCAAATAGTTAACCTTAAATTTAGTAATATTGTGTTATTATTAATATTCTGTTAATGAGTATAGTGAATTTGAAAGATTCGGTACAATGAACATTACAGTCGCACAACTTCAGTGAAATACCCATATTATCGACCGTGACATCAGATGTTCCCCTGGTATACTGGTTAGCAAGTAGGGTTGTCACGCGTAAGATCTCCAGTTCGATCCCAGATAGGGACAATTTCTTCACAGAAATCACTACATACAGTGTAAATTATAGCAGCCACTTGCTTGCAGACGATTTTACTATGATTTTTTTTTAAAAAAGAATAGTCGTTGGATTTGCATTGCATATAGTCGGTTGGCCTTGGGATGGGTAGAACGAACATTTCCGATCGTTGACCAACTGTCGACATAAACGGGTTGCCATCATTGGCCCAATCAATTTTGGTTGGTGGGTACGATCTGGTTCATGACTGGAAAAAAGATACACGTTTATTGCCTTAATGAATTTGAAGATATTTGGGTAAATGATATGGTCTCCACACATCAAGACCCGAGTATCTTTCGGTTCTCATATTGGTTCTTCTTGCTCTCAGCCACTAAAAAATTGCATATAAACATCAAAGACGTTCGTACGAGTTACACTAGTGTACGCTTTTGCGATCGAGTAGGCAGTGCAGTTTGCACCTATACTGCTCGCGCGGTCGGTACTAGTGCAAGAAATGTAACATTGTGCAAGCGAGTGTAACTGAGTGCAGACAACTGACAGACGTGTTGCGTTCTCAGCGTGTAGGTAATTACAGATGGCGCCACCTACTAGAAGAAGGAAACTTACACCTGTCAGTTCGAGGAAGAGAGCTACATGAGGTTGCACGAATATGCAATGTAACGTCACATTCGTTAGCACCGTTCTGCACTTTGCACTTCCAGTCTAGATAGTGCAATCCCACGAGAAGAAACGCGTTTTACTGGATACTCCTCGACAGGTGTACAAAACCTAGTGTTAGCACCAGTTGTTGCGATGCTGCGCTTACTACTGCTGCCGTGGTCTCATTACGTCGTCCTGCGTCAAACACCTAACACAATTTCGGTACGTACCGCCTTGGCATAACACCTTTACCCAGTTGCCTATGAATATGGGGAGGAGACACAGTTTTGGCACACAGAAAACGAATTACACCTCTCACTTCTGTCCATGTTCAATTTCTCAAACGTTCGGTCATTTTGAAGGTCACTGTGTAGTTACATCTGGTCAGAATGGGACATGTATACACCTGTAACGAGCGATCATGGTATCAGTACACATGTATATTTACGTTACGCTCCAACAACTACAATTATGCCTCCCTCCATTCATATTTAAACGAAAATATATTAAAAAATTGCGTTACCATTTTTGGAGCAGCAACGAGCGAAGCCGACTTTGGCACTTTGGATAGCAATTTTATACCAAGTGTACTGATTTTGGGATAATATATTTTGAATAAGCACTTAATGGGAAAAGAATGCAAAGACGAGTTGGATATAATTCTTATACAAACTGCCTAAAGACGAAGTTGTTCATTGCTGCTCCAACCGTCGTTTAGATTGAATTATAGCGTGACCATGTAACACGTTTATATCTAAATATGACGCGAAGGTTACACTAAAATATGTGTGTTACAACAATGCGCCTGTAAGAAATTTGTATGCAAAGAACAAAAATTGTCGTCGCTCCTGGCTATACCAAAGCTACAAAAATTCAAAATTTAATGGCAAGAGTTTGGTTACATCATCATCTTTTAGCGTAACATACTACGGTAGGCCCTCTATAACATATTCGTCGTAGCAAAAAGGTGTTGTTTTAATACAATCAGTATAAAATTCGTATGTAAAAACCAAAAGATTGTTAAATTTCAAGAAAATAAAATTTATAAAATTTCGAATTAAGCCACAATTTTCATATTTAAACAAAAGATGTAAAATAAAAAGAAGTACTCATTTGGAAGGTACAGGTCCGAGGCCCCCTCCGGTATAATGAATAATAGAGAGAAGTTCGTAGGGATATTTCTAGACCTAACGAAGGCGTTCGATCTCGTTCCCCACAAAAAAAGCTTCTCGAGAAACTGCAGCGGTATGGAATACGAGGGATAGCTAATAATTGGTTTAAATCATATCTGGAAAAGAGATTCTAAATAGTTGAAGTAACTCATACATACAATAGAAACAGTATACATTACACTTTTAACCAAAAACCAACAAGATGTGGAGTGCCTCAAGATTCAATTCTCGGACCAGTCCTTTTCATATTGTACATAAATGACTTACCAGAATATTTAACTGCAGCAAATCCCACACTGTTCGCAGACGATACTAGCATCATCATAACAGGTAACAATGACAATGAAGTTACCAACAATATAAATACATCAATTGATGAATTAACACACTGGTTTGCAGAAAAGTTTATTATTAAACGTAGAGAAAACACAAGCAATAAAAATTTCATAATATTAAAAATGTCACCAACTGCGCCGGCAATTAACATAAATAAAAAAGAAATTTTGTACGTGCCCTCAGCAAAATTTTTGGGAATTGTTATTAATGAAAATCTAAAATGGGATAAGTACTTACATGAACTAGGTAACAAGCTAAGCAAAGTCTGTTATGCTATAAAAATAATAATAAACATATTAAATTTAAGCACAGCAAAACTATTATATTAGAGATTATTTCAGTCACTACTTCAGTATGGAATTATTTTGGGGGGGAATTCTGGAAACAGCAAAAAGATTTTTTCCTTGCAAAAGAGAGTCATCCGAATAATAACAGACATGAAAATTAATGAATCGTGTAGACCAATCTTTAGGGAACAGAGTATTTTACCACTGCCCTCTTTATATATATTTAGCATGGTTTAATATTTGTGAAAAAAACTTTAAAAAATACTATTACAGAAACACATTCGTACGACACTTGTAATAATCGTAACATAGAGATACCATCGCATAACATAACTCTTCTAGAAGTTGGTCCAAAATATATGGGAACTCTTCTGTATAATAAACTTCCACAAAATCTCAAAGATATAAATTCGACACCAAAATTCAAAAAATAAATAAAAAACTATCTTACAAAACAATCCTTCTATTCAATAGAAGAATACATGAATCCGGGAAGTGACAAAATATACTAAAAAATTCAGAAACAATATACTAAAAAATTCAGAAAAGAGATTCGAAACATACTGGTAAAAAAATTTGTTTTATTCAACTTCAGAATTTTTATCTTGTGATATGAAATAATTAGGTATCAGACAAAATTGAGAGCATTATTATTGATAGAATAATTATTACAGTACGTATATTATTAGTTCTAAGGTGCCTTATATCATTGTGTCATTGCACAGCTTGTGTTTATAATATGTGCAACTACTACTTATGTATGTATCTGTGTATTTTGTATCTTTGTGTATATAACTTTGATTACTTGTGTACCTCTATCTCAAGCATTGTTCTATTTTCACACTATATAGCTATATTTTTGTATGCTCTGTAACTCATATGTTCTATATCGTTGTACTCAATGTACATCTTGTACGGTCTGAAGAACGCAATAAATTATGATTATACAAATTAAGAAATTTACAAGCAACTTTTCTTTTAATCATTTTTTGGGGTGCCAAATACTGATCAGGTCGACATAATAGGCACCATTCTTAATATGTGGCTGAAATTTTATTCTTGACTCACACTATAGAACCTCTACACCTCCAGGCATGAACTGAATGAAGACCTAGAGACAGCCTGACCAGTTGTCGTGCTCACAAGACTTCTATATCAACTTGTACAACAACTAAATCAAGTAAAACTAAAAAGAGCACCCCCTAAATATCTCAATTCCATTTACTAGGAACCTGTGATAGTACACACACAAAAATGGCCGCTAAGGTCACTTTCAAAGTTCGAAAAGTAGCACAGTATATTAATGTTGATTAAAATAAACATTTCACTTGTTCACATAGCTACGTGATTTGTTTAAGCGTTCCCAAAGTCTCCAACGTTATTAACTTAAGAGTGAACTTTTATTAACGTCCTAAACGAGCTGGTGAGCTTTAAAGGACGAGACCTACAGTTATTTTTTTTTACTAAAGTGGGTTCTGAACCACTCCGCTCAATGGACCCCGGCGGAAATAAAACCTGTGACTTCTTGCACCTAGAAAATTTTTCATGAGCCATTTTCTATAAATCTGAGTATATCTAAAAGTTTTACAACACAAGACACAACTTTCCTGAAGAGCGTAGACAAGTCTGGTTTTAATAACAAAATGTTCACACTCTGATAATAGTATTCCCAAAATTATAAGAAAAAAATGTTGATTACTCCATTTCTTTTATTTCAGATCCAGTATCAAATTTTGAAGACACAGATCTGGATTTCAGGCCGCAAGGTAGGCATTACTTTAACAGTTTTTGATTACCAGTAAATAAAGATTCCATATTATATTACTAACTGTTGTTTCGATACAGCAAGTAAGGTAAAGTCAGGCGATTCGAACCGAAAATCTGTAAGATGGTTCTGACACGATAAAGAACATGCAATTATATAGTTTTCAGCTTCAACCTAAGTGGCACGTTCCTAGCACAACCAGCTGGGCATGAAAGAAATCGAATAAGGAGTGTTGCTGGAAATTGAATGAATCCTCTTTGGACAATTTTACAAGCTACCGAAGTATGTTATGACTTGATTAATTGCCACTGAAAACAGATGTGATTATAGATATGCTAGGACCAGTGCTTCAATCTGCAGTACACTGCTTTCTGTATATCTAATGAACAATGTTTATAATAAATTAATGGATTTCTTAGGACATTATTTTACAAAACTGTTCTGCACACAATTTTAACATAATGTGTAAAACCTGTGATCGACACTGCTGTCAAGTATAGCTTTTATTTGTAGGGTTAATATGTAGAAAACATATGTGCATAACATATACAAGTGAGTCACAGTATCTCCCATGAATAGTTTTAGGAAGACTGTAGACATGCTCAAGTTGGATTCATAGAAAGAAAAACTGTGCCGCCACTTAATGCATGCAAGATTATAGCTTTATTTTTGAAGCTTAAAAAAATGTTCGCTTTTAAACGCTAAAGAACTTCGATGCCTACAGGACCAGTGGCGTAATTAACTGGCTGTGCGCACCCTCGCAACTTACAGTTGGTTGGCCATTTCCTATTCTTATTATTATTACTGAGTCACGACATCTGCGTCCCCAAAGTTCGTGCGGGTGTATTTTTTACGCCTTGTACAGGACTTTCCTTGTCTTTCACCGTTTTCTAGCTATGGCATTAAAGTTGTTTCTAGGCCGCTATAATATTTCGGACACAGCTTAAGAATCGGCGGCTTTTTTTGGTACTCATATATTTGTTGACCTCAAGGGTGTTCTAATAAAGGATTTGCTTATAGTTATCTCGTGTCTAGCGAGAGTGTGAAGCCAAAGAACAGTTGAGCATCGACAAGGCGACGCACCTGATTGGTTAGCAGACAACTACAGAGTTTGCAGCCATCTTTGTTGGCCGAAAACAATAATATAAAATCAAATCAGGGGCGTTAAAATCTTACGGAGAATATATGTATCATGTTTTTATTCATATATTTTCAGAGGTGAGAGCTAGGAGGTGTTACTGTCGCGTATATTCTTCAGATCATTAGCAGCTTGAAAGCTAATGGGAAGTAGTAGCAACTTGTTTCTCTTTTTTTGTGGCGCTGGTTACCGTGTGGCTGCCACGTAGGCAGTGGTGTGACACGTACACATGCAGCGACACCCAACCAATGGGATGCTGAAATTTGTCTTTCAAACATTTTCTCAGAGGCAAGCGACGAGAAGTCGGATGGATCGAAGCGAGTGAACGCAATACGGTGTATTACTTATTTGCTATTTCGTATGTGATTATACGGTGATATTCGAACTTTGGCGGAATGAAACTGTGGGGTAATAATAAAAACTTTATGAAGATGAGATCAACAGCCTTTGAAAGGGAATATTAAATCTTTGAAAAGAACTGCTCTGTTGTGAGAAATAAAAGCAAGAATGAATCCTAATGGAGAAAAAAAAATGTTTTTCCCCAGTCCGCCAATGGCCTGACGAGCTTTAACCCGCGATCGGTGGAAACTTGATGTCGCTACAAGCGTAAACTTAAATGTTACTTTTATCATAGAGATACACATCTTTCCGTAAAGGTTTCATAATTAACTTTGATCAAATGCTCTGAACAAACCTTTCCCACAGAAACGTGGTACGCGTTCAAGCTTGGTAAACCGAAAAAAAATAATATCAGTAGTAAAAAGGAAGAATTCGTTTTGATTACATCAGTGGCTTCTGCTGATAGATTGCAAAATTTTAATGATTTTTTTTTTTAATTTTAGGCTGTCATTACGAGGGAAAATTTTATGAAGAGGGCGACGTAGTTGAAACTGAAGAAAGGTGTCTTCACTGTCGCTGTCGAAAAGGATCTCTTGTTTGTTACTTAAGAGTTTGTCAAGATCTTCCCGTTCCACCTCCATCAGGATGCATCATTGTACATAGGAGGAAATCATGCTGTCCAGAATTAATATGTGGTAAGTAGAATGATAATCTAGTTTCTATAACGTAAGCTAACATGTTTCGTCTCATAGGATGGTTATACTCTAGGGATGTACCATGAATATTTCTGTGAGATTACTGAAACATTATCTAAAATATAATAGGAGGCTTATTCACTTAATTCATAGAAATTTCATTCTTGCATGCCTGTGATCTTGACTAGTGTGACGTGAGAATCAATAGGGTGAAGGTGGCACCGCGTAGTCAAATGGAGGGTATTATGGAATAATTATTCCATATTCTCTTTTGTGCAAATTTCGGCAGTCGGTCTCAGAAGGACTGCATTGCAGAATCCAGTGTATCACGAAATTATCAAACATCATGAAAATCCCCAACGCTCACCCTATATATCATTTTCCTTTCAATTTACTAGACTGATGGCAGTTGCAATAGCTTACTATTCCATAAATTTCATACTAGTCCATATTTCATATAAATATCACGCTGACAAACGTTCAACTGTATTCAGATGTTTATTTTATATTTCTTGTTCGAAAACCTTTTTATTAGAGCTTCATAAACGTATGACTACATCATTTGTTTGGACATGAAGCACGCTGGTTACCATAGAAACAGAAGTGGAGTGACGTACTTGCAGGGTTAACACTTTTTCGTTTCCGGATCCTCGGACGCATGTTAATTAAATTCTATGCACGGAGCACCATGGGATAGACTACTTGGATAATAGACTTAAATGGAGGTACCTTTCAGTGATGTACTTCACCTATTAAATTAAAACCCAATTGATTTTAATAAGGAAGTTCTATCAAATTTAGAGCAACATTCAAAACCGAATAATGAACGAAGATAATTATTTATTTAACCTGTCTTTCGATGAAAACATAATAAAACGTAGCTCACGTAACGTTATAAAAAAACGACATATGTTGCAACATAAAATGAAATACTCTAAATGTAGTGAATTATAGGCCTCACCATGCAACATTATGAGGAATTCGAAGACAACTAAATACATTGCGCTATTACCTATCTTTTATTGACTAAAGATATAGTCGAAAGATCAAAGTATACCATGCACAGAAGCCAAGTCTTACCGAACGTATAATATTTACCGATTTACCTATAAATGACCTTCCGACTTTTTTTTATTGTAAATTATTTCAAAGAATGTGTCACTTCATAATAAACCGTGAACGGTGCCTCATGCACTGCGCATACAGTGGCGGGTTAAAGAAACTAAGTTTGGAAATATGATAAAATGTCGCTGTCGAGGATTTCTCAAGGAATAAAGAACAACGGTTTGTACAGGAAAGCGAATGTCCGGACATTTAACTTCCGAATCCGGGCTCCGGACAAAGCCCTTGATTGCCGGACTGTTCGGGGTAATTCCAAACTGGTGGTACCCTTACGTACATTTACCATATGTAACACCATGAACCGTGAACTGTGGTGTATCTTGGCTGCTAACCCTCAATGGGAAAAGGCACAATGAACATGAATGGACGGAGAACGATACCACGCGTCCAAGAAGGGCAGAACAACCAAATTGCATCTGACGGTTTGACAAAACCAACATAATCCCGGATTTCCTGGACGTTTATTCACCCTAAAGTAAATGGACCCATTGACTTCAGCCTGAATCCTCACTGGAAGCCATTGATGTTCACAAACAACATCGTGGGAGGCACTTCTACTCTGGGCAACCACGTGCTTTCAAGAGTATTGCACCAATGAGGAGTCAGTTGGCAACATTGTTTTGATTCTTCCAATGATTTTCCATGTCGTGATTGTTGTCAGCGATTCTCTTGAGTAGCGACATTCTTGAACCCCTGGAGTTTGGAGGACGACCTCAAGGTCAAGTGAGGGGTCAACGATGGTGTCGATGTAACGGTGCCATTTGAAGACAATGAACTTGCTTCATCGTTTACAATATGCTTCACGTTCACTTTCATCTTGAATGAATGCCATGTGATTGTCTCCAGGTTTGCGAGATATTGTTGATACGGAAATTGATGTGTTTACGTCGTTGCTACAACAAAAAGAGCGTGACTTTTCGGGCGAATGGAAATTCAACTGGAAGTAAAATTTCTCACGATATTAGTAGCATCAATACTTCAATTGCTTATCGTGTTCCCCTCCTTCTCTGGAATAATTTTCGTATTTACCGGTATATTACGGTTTCGTTTGATTGTTTACTGTTTCTGTTATTAACCAAGTATATTAAGCAAGAGGAAATTGTTCTACACTTCTTGGAATTGTCATGAGAAAATTGACGAACTCATGCAGAGTTCTACTCGAGGTTATCTGTCATTTTGCACGGAACAATTAAGATATTTCAGCAGTGATTTTGATGCGTCACGTCGCAGATATAAATCAATAACTTCTGTTGATGGTTGATTTCATACCTCCCGTCCCTTTCTACGTTCGATAACATAGTTGTCCCTACGATCAAAGTATATAATTCTAAATGAAGATCAAATGTAAGAGTAACGGTGTGCTTGGTATAGAATTCGTAAGCGAACTACAAAAATGATCCGCAAAGCAAATACATATTTTCCATACACTTTAAAAATATTTAAAACTGTTATGCCGATTCAATGAAAGTTTTCAAAATCGTAGCTAAATGAAACTTTACAGGAGGAAGAAACACGCACTAGCTTTACATTTAAATCTGGCATACGCGGTATTACGCTTTTCGCCTTTACACCACTATCTGTTGGACAAGCAAAGAATTAGGCCTACTTCAGTGGTAGCTGTTTGGGCAGAATGCGAGCCGAAACATGGAGAAAAGTCATTTTGGCCCAAATTGAATTTTATTTAAGGCCTTTAGGCAATTTTGGCTCAGGTCGAATGGATGATGATGGGTAAATGAAGAAAGTGGAAGGAAAGAACCCCGAGAAAACCCACGCAAACAGTGTTTGTCCACTACAAAGCCCACATGGCATGAGCTGGAATCGAACTGACGATCCAACGCACCAAAGGTGAGCGCTATAGAACGGAACCACAATTCTCCGCCATTTTCAAATAAAGTGGCTGTTAGGCAGTATTGTAAAGGCAGTGGGAACGATATTAAAAATAATTTTTCTCAATAAATAAAAGCATATGAATTATCTCTTAAAGGTTATTCTCATAAAATATTTGGATAACCTGAGCCTAAATGGCTATAAATAAAATTCAAATTTAGAAAATATTTCGAAAAGATTAACTCTTTTTCAGAGGAAAAGAACTTATTGCAAAATTATTTACTGAAGTTCCAAAGAAAAATTTTTTTTTTTTTTTTAATTTTACTACAGGAGAATATATTTATCATTTAGAACTATTTTGGGCAATATATAACATTACTTTCGCAAAAATATCGGAGTCATCTTGAAAATGTTTTGTCAGTGGGTAAAACAATGTATTAACTGTAAAAACTGTACTTCTGAATTGGGAGTACAAAATTAGAAGTTTATACTCTCAGTTTTTGAGAGGAAGTGGCGAACCGTGGGTTGGGTTTAGAGGGGCGGTTCTTTGCGTACATTATACTACCTATTTGTCAGAGGCAGTGACGGACCCAGTGATTCATATTTTACCTTTGTTTTTGTTTCTATTAATCTGTTCCCTCCCAAGAACTGGGAGGCAAAGAACCACCCCTCTAAACCTAATTCTGGGTTCGCCACTGCCTCTAAAAAAAAAATTAGGAGTACAAAATCTCAAAATCACTATAACAGCAAACGTGCCATGGGATTCCCTGTAGCATCACCGAAGAAGATAGTGTTCCTCGGTAAAAATCTGTATAAAACTCGTCAAAGAATAATTTACTACATTTGACGTTAAAAAAAAAATAAAGAAATAGAACTTTATGAAGATTTTGTTACTTAAAACACGTTATGAAATCGGATAAAATACTAATTTTAACTACAGACTTTTGTCTAAATTTTGACATATGAATAAAATACTTGCAACACTTTATTTTCTGCATATTGTGAGGTCAAATTCAGGCATACTTCTTTTGGATAACATCTTCATTAATATTTGTAATAAATACTAACATATTGCCTTATTCTTTTGTTTCCCTCTTCTCGACCCAAATTTTTCCTATCTAGCCAGTCCTAGAATATCAGCCGACCTGGTAGTCGTGTTGGTTAGGGCGCTAAGCCATCGACTCGAAGGTCCCGGGTTCGAATCCCGGCTGGGGTATGGATGTTTCTGATTGTGGATTTTAACTAGAACGTGACATATAATTGTGATGGGTTGAAAGTAAAAGTTACTCGAATGACCCATACAAAATAAAGTTTACCAACGTTTTTTTTACCTAGAATATCAAAAGTTTAAAAAGAGCTGGTCTAGATCATATTCACTTCAAATGCGTTCAAATAGAAACTTGTTTGTTGAAATGCTAAAATTCTGCACACAAACTATTCCGTTCATCAGTATATAAATTTTTCATTACACTGAGTACTCTTTCTACAAAAGCATTGCTTGAAGGTATGGCAAACACATGTTGAACAACCGAGGAGATTTTTCTAAGATGGCCTTGTCTTCAAAATACTGTCTACAAAATCTAGACTAATTTCTCAATACTTGTTAAATGTGCTTCATTAATGAAAGCAGGCGTTGCTTCTTTGAACAAACATAGTTTCTTGTAGAGAGCATCTTCATTTAGACTAAGTTCTAATTTTCGTTCCACACTCAGAAGTTAACTGAGAATTAAAACTGTGTCAAAGATGAAAAATTCTTCAAAGAAGAATGTTTACAATCGAACCATTTTTCAAGATAATCTATTGCTCTTGCACAAACATCAAGTGTTTTTCTTTCATTTTTGAGCTTAAACAACGTCCTCATACCCTGACTTACCTTTGATCAAATAATAGTAATAATCGTTTAGTGTATGTGCGTGTGTATGTCTCTGCTGGTTTTCCCATGTGAGAGATGGGGTCTGCGTATTCCACAGGTTTTGGTTTTGGCAGATGTTCTGCGGCCGGATGCCCTTCCTGACACAAACCCACCACACCAGTAATCCGGATATGACAATCGAAACGTTACTATGAAATGGAGCTCCCACCGGGAATCGAACCCGGGATCTTTCGCATCAAAGGCGAGCGCGGTAACCCCATGGCTACGGAGGAGCTCGATTTCTTAAAGAATTCCTTAATTCAGACTTAGCGAAGAAACATCACATGCATATACATCCCTCTTCTCAAGCAGAAGTATCGATAGATTATTCTGGAAGATAGACAATACGTGATGGAAGAAATAAAGGTAGAATTCTGCTACAAGGTTGGTTGAGATTCAGAGCTTCTTGATCTCCTATGAACTCCCAGATAATTATGACACTCCTCCTCTCGTATTCCCAAAAAGTATACATTGATAGGTTTCAAGTTACAGGAATTTGGAAGTCCGAAGTCAATTCCGGAATTACTTGGATTCCGGAATTCCCAGGGCCGTGATGGCTCAATGGTAAAGCGCTCACCTCTGGCGCTTGGGATCGTCGGTTCAATCCCTGCTCGTGTCATGAGGGTTTTGTGGTGGACAAACACCGTGTGCATTGGTTTTCTCCGTGCTCTCCTGTTTCCTCCTACTTTCTCCATACTACAAATCATCCCATCATTATCCATCCGGTCTGAATCAAATTTACCTAAAGCCGTGATGGGGGCTAAAGGTCTTACAAATTAAATTCAAATTCATATTTAAGAATTCTCAAATTCTGACTTTCTGGAATCCCAAAATTTGGCATTCCGCCCGAACACCCCTATTACAAGGTTACTAAGAGAAGGCCCACAGCTGTGAATAAGAATACGATCAAGTACTACCTGAAGATTCTGATTAACAAAATCAAAACATTATCTGAAACATTGTAGATGTTTGGGCTGCATTAAAGACTGCTGAATATTTTTAAAACCAGATTATCCACAACAAAGGAAACTCTATGCTTTACACACTAAAATCAAAAGAGCGGATTCCGCTCAAATCGAGCGGAAAAAGTGACCACTCGTTTAGAGCGAATTTTCATCGGAGCAAAGATGAAAAATTTCCACTCGAAAAAAGAGCGAAAATCTGTGGTGGTCTATTTTAATGGAAACCTAGATATTGTATTAGATAAATTTCCATCTATTCAGATACAAGTTACATCTTGTGAACATGAAAACGACGCATATGTACAAAAGTGCGAAAGGGAGCATTAATTCATATGTACTAAACAGAAAAGTACTGTACTTGTGAATGAAAATGAGTAAAATAAAACTAAACCTGGAGGAGATTTGAACCCGGTACCGTTCGATTAGCTATTCAACGCGTTAACCCCTCAACCAAGGGTCCAACTGCGAGAATGCGTCCTCGGAATTGTTTCTTTCGTCTCGTCAGGTACTTGATTACAACGTTGAAAGATTTCTTGTATGTACATATCTTACTCCTGACGTTTTTTGGTGTATTTTACAAACAGAAAAATTTTAAAGTTCTGTTTTCTCATTTTTAACTATACATAACGCTATAAATTTGACAGTATAGCTTAGTCTTTCGATAGCCTTTGCTCTTACAAATGGCGAAGACCAATGTTGACTAGTAGCCATGCCCATGATTCATTGCAAATCGCTCTAAAAAGAGTGGAATTCAAACAGATCTACAAAGATGAGAAAATTCGCTCCTAAACGATAAGAAATTGAAGCACCAAATAACTCTAAAAAGATGAGAAATCGCTCTTTCACCTTTGACGACTCAATAGAAAACCGCTCTTTTAAGAGTGAAAAAATAAATTACATCGAAAAGAGCGAAATTTCATCTAGAAAGAGTACACTTTTCATCCAACGCGATAATGTTTTGTTAGAAACCACTCTTTTTCGATCGAAAATTCCGCTCGAAAAGGAGCGGTCCCGCTTTTCCATCTAAAAAGAGTGAAAATTCCGCTCTTTTGATTTAGTGTGTACTGTTTTAATGGGCTATACCTTCTCCAGCATAGTTGAGTATTTCAGTTCTGACAATATAGAAGCATTATCTGTAGGTAAATATTTGGTATTATGTGCTCTTGTTCTTGATGTAAATTTTAAAAATACTATACGCTAGACAAAGTCCATTAAGTTGTATTTCGCTAATAAGCGAGAATAGAATACAAAATAATATTAAGCGAATATAATTATGAAAATAAAGGTTGCTTAGACTGAAAATTTTGTGTTTTTGATATTACCGCAAAATTTCTATGAATTACAATGCAATTTTAGCAACGACATTGCAATGTAAATTTGCGTGGGGGCCACGGACTAAAGGGTCTGATTTTCTCACCGTCCCATATCTTTCTCAATAAATAAGACATTTCTCTTTGATACTAGACTTGTCTCGGTTCTTTCTGCCGACTTTGATTTTTGGGGTTTTGGCCAGGTTTTGAGTGGTTCTGGACCACTGTGCACTCACTGGTGAGGCGGTGCAGGGTCGAGTCTCCGCTCATCAGGTTTTCGTCAGTTCAATGAGGCGATTGTCGAGATGATACAGAGGTTCTGACCGCTATCATAGATTAAGTAATAAGATACTTATACCAGATACCTATTTTCGTGTGCTCTAAGATTAATAGGTATTTGCTTAAAAACACGTGATTTTGAACCTTGTCGTTAGGTGGCTACTACTGGAAAGAACCAGCGACTAAAAAAACCACCTAACGGCAAGAATCAAAATAACGTGCTCCTGAGTGCAGATGAATATAGGTAGGCGGTATGTTTGTTATTATTTAGTCTATGCCGCTACCTTCCCCTATTTATTTCCTTAGAAAGGCGTTCGCTGAGAGATATGCTCCAGACATGACGGCGACCTAACGCCCAAAAACTTAAAGCTTCATGAAAATATTGTATAGGCCCTATATCTGGTCATAATTTCGCATCTCGATTTTTGGTACTTTACAATACTTTCAGTTAGCAGCACTGCCTACATATGAAACACAGAACAGAAGTACGAAGAAGCTGCTAAGTCACTGGAAAATTAATCCCGAGTCACATGGGAAGACCACCACAATGCCGTAACATAAGAACCATTACACTTGCCACCCAACAACTTGACATGCAGATTGCATTTTACGACCTTGTACAGAGAGTGTGCTTGCCACATAAACAAATTGTTGTTAAATCGTTTCTATATTATGCTCTCTTCTCCCTGGAAGAAGCCATGCAACATTCATCGAATCGTGATAGTGATCAAGCATCAAAGGTCATAGGTTAAAACAGGTTAACCCACAAAAGCTGTACGTTTTTTGGAGTTGCACATACATCACCATCAGTCGTATGCAAATATCAGAAATGAAAACTCATCGACCACCCACTCTGGCTTTACAGAGGTGGCAATAGTTTCTTTAAAAAACTTGGAGATGTAAAAGCTAAAATGTCAATCACTTCAACTTTCAAGGACAATGTTTATTCCCTACCACAAGGCTTACTCAACGTTGCACATTAGGTATATTAAATATTATCAGTAACTCCTCTAAAGAACTTCCATACTCGTAGACGATGGAAGAGCAGAAAATAAATACCGTGAGAATGGGCCATGAGAATGTGTAAAGCAGCAGCGAGATTTGCTTCCAAAACAGCAAGATTCTTTTATTCCATCTATTTAATAAAAATTCAGATGAAGCTACATAGCTCTTACTAGATTATCCAACAACGGGAAAAATACATTAAAAAATGAATGGCATTACAACTTTAAGGCCTAGTTGTATAAAATATTTTCATCCCGAGTTAACTTATTCCACGAGTTAATGCACGAGTCCTTTAAGATAAAATAATTATAGACAGCAAAACCTTTTTTGCCAAAAAAAAAAAAAAAAAATTGCTGCCCATAGGCACAATAAAATCAAGCACTCATCTTTCGAGCAGTACCTACTACTCTCAACACTTAAAAGGGACATTATCTAAGGGTTCCCCTCCGATTTCCTTAAAGCTTTGCACGTTCGACCCAAACACGGTTCAAGGGAGGTAACCTCCCTCCGAAGTTCGAGAATTTCACAATGTGGAAGTGTTAAAACACAAAATGCCCCCCCCCCCCTTACCTGATTTCCATGATAATTGCCTACTAATTTTAACCCTCTATACAAACCTACAAAGTTTCAAGGAAATCAAAGTTGGACATTTTGTATTTTTCCATTCATTGTGCCGTTCTTGAACTTTGAAGGTGACTCCCTCCCGCTAAAATTTCGGGCCCAAATAATAAATAAATGAAATTAAAAGGATACGTGTCTCCTAATTTTGTAACCCTCTACGCGCCTGCAAAATGTCAGGAAAATCGGAGATGGACATTTTCTGTTCTAGCACTTCCATATTTTGCCATTCTTGAACTTTGTCCCCTCACACCATTTTTGGGTCGAAACAAAAAAATACACGTGTGCTAATTTTAACCCCTCTACACACTTGCAAAGTTTCAAGGAAATGCGAGAGGGACATTTTGTGTTTTAACACTTCCATATTGTGCCATTCTTGAATTTGGGAGAGGTTTGCCCCTGAAACCATTTTCGGGCCGAAAAAATATGTGTCTGCTAATTTTAACCCCTCTACAAACGTGCAAAGTTTCAAGGAAATCGGAGGGGGACACTTAGATAATGTCCCTTGTTAGACCTTATTTTATGCACGGTGTTTCTGCGGCACGTGACGAATGCCACAAAAATAGCTCGTTCTGTAAAATAATGGAAATAAATGGGTGCTTTTATTCACCTGCGTCGAAGTTTTCTGCTGTCGCATTCTAAAAAATAAGCTGTTGTGTTCTACATAACGCGAGCAGCGAAAGGCAGTCACAGTTAGCTTTTATTTTTCAGTCGAATTGTTGCCAGGCGCTCTTGAGTCAAGTTCTCAGAGGTTTAACACCAAGTGGATATCGCGGGCACTGGCAACATTGCCCACATACTCTTTCTTTCTTCCTTTTGCCCTTCTACAACCGCAACAAACAGTATATGCACAAAAAGGGACAAAAGAAAACGTCCTGCAGCCTGCCTTCTCGCTGCTCGCCACAAAACGCCACGCATAAAGGGGGTCTTAGTCGTAGTTAATGCCGAATGGTATAAATGACAATTATCGCCTCACTACCTGCAACCCAACTATGCTACTCTCACATTATGACAGTCGTGCGCAGAAGCGACGTCGAACTCGAGTCTCAACAAATGGGAAATTCTGTGGAAGAACGGCTTAACCCGGGTTAAGTAGTTTCTCTGTTCCGTAGCCTTTTAGCTGTATTAGACCTCCAACATATATACTAGCTGATTTGGCCTCCCGTTGATGCACGATCCACAGGTTTCTCGCCACCTTACCCCAACCTTTGCTGGGTCTCGAACCGAATAAACTAGAATAGCCGTTGGTAATGAGTTGAAAAGAAAGGATTTTAATTTTTGTCCAATTGAAGGTAGTCAACCAGACAAACTGCGTTGCGGTGTGGGTTGCTCAGCACGTAGGGAAATATCATGGTCGATTGATTAAACCGACGCATCCGTTTTCCCCTTTCGGGGGGAGGGGGTATCAACCTTTTAATGCGGTTGTTCATCCTTCAAGGTCCTAAGGAATATATGTACCAAATTTCGTTCGAATTCGTCAACGAGTGTAGAATTATATAGCATTCAAACAAACATACAAACACCCTGATAGTGAATTTTATAAATACATATACAGTGTCTTTATGAGCTACTCCGACGAACTTCTGTAGGTGATTCGTTACATCAAAACAAGACGAAAAGTTCCTCTGACAACTTTTAGAAACGTGCATAGTTTTGGAGCCACAGGTTGCCGAAAGCGTGGGAAAATGAACTTCAGAGCTTCATATTTCTAACTCTACGAACAGTAGAGCTAATGCGGCATGATACCGTCGAAGACTTTAAACCTGCTCTATTTAAAAATGCATAATTCAAAATTCCGCAATTGACCCGCAAGGGATTCCCCAAAGGAAGTAGGGGATTCCGGTGCATTTCTGAAGTACAGGAAGGGGGGAAATGAATTAAACGACTTCCCGTGTGAGTAAAGATGACATACGTCACCCCCAGCATCCAATCGGGCAATGTTATTCAATCTCTTTGACAAAAATAAATAAAAAGTTCGATGAAATTATGCAATTCTTATTCCTGCATGTTATGCAACCACGCATTTATTATAAATCGTTTGATATATGGTATCTGAGATATCGACTTGGCACAAACGAACTATTGTTTCCTGGTGGAACGCCGTCCCATTCACGCTCATTTCGACCCACCTTCAGAGAATTTATGAGAATCCCCTAATTTTTAGGGGAATCCCTTGCGCGCCCATCGTGAAATTTTGAAATATGCATTTTTCGATAGTGTAGATTTAAAGTCTTTGACGTTACCATGTCGCATCAGCTCTACTGTTCGTCGTGTTAGAAATATGAAGGTCTAAAGACCATTTTCCCATGCTTTCGGCAGCCTGTAGCTCTAAACTATGCACATTTTGAAAATTAGTCGTTAAAGATAAAATGAATTTTATGGGCAGTACCATCACTATGGCTTACGCCCGTTCCGATACGGGGGAAGCCCCTTATCTTTGTCACGTCATCACGGAGCTGTTAATTAATTAAAAGAATATAAAAAAACTGAAGATGTAAAAAGTCTTCAGAAACATAAAATACTAGTGTAAATGGCCAGTATGAAGATTAATAAAAACTAAAGAGGTAAAGAGTCTTTGGCATAAAGAGTTTTAAAACGTGGAGGCTGTAAATGGGCCTTCACAGAAAATTAGTAGGGGAACTTGCGTCTTGTTTTGATGTGAAGAATCACTTCCAGAAGCTTGTCGGTGTAACTCATAAACACGCTGTGTATTAACTCTTCCGTCGAATTGCTAGTAATCTACAGGTGCGTAAATACTTTGAACAGTGTGGAAGCCTTTACAGAACTTCAATTTTATTGGTTGTGAGGTGGACAATCACCTAGTTGCTTTCATGCCAGTGTGGTGGGAACACGTGAAACAGTATAGAAGTTCTTGCTGTGTTTGTAATTGATGTAGAAAGACAACTTACTTAACTAGATCAGAATTGATGTATGAACCTACAGCAGATCATCGATCAAGAACGTTTCGGTCTAACTTTGATTAAAGACACTATAATAGCTTTATATGTAGCATATATCTTTATTACGTGTCTTCTAAATGTTTGATAGGAGGATGCTCCTGGTTACACCATTAAATCTTGATACGATTATACCGTAAACCCGACATTGAAGAAATATGTGATATACATGTACACGATAAAAAGACCGACTTGACAACATTGTTTACATTAACGAAAGATAAAGACATACGCGCATCGAGAACAAACAATAAAAAACAAATGTAAGATAACAATAGGACCGACAATTCAAATTGCACTGGTAAAAAGTAAAAGTAATGTTGCCGAAACACTACTAAAAAAATAACATAAATAATAATGATTCTGCTTCACGGAAGTTCTTGCAGAAGATTTGAAAAACTCAGTTTGCAATTAAGTTTAGCAACACTGACAACTGGTGTACATGGAGGAGTACTGTTCCCCATCGTCGTGTATGTACTCGTATTATCTAGAAGAAAAATCTTGCAAACTTTGGTGCAGATCCGTAAAACAATATACAATAGAAGCCATTGCGATATTATATTTTATCATACCGTGACAACACTGACAACTGGAGGTGCTTGGAGATCTAGAAACCCTGACATTCGTTTTTCTGGGATGCCCAAGAATTCATTCATCCTAAGTTTGGTGCGAATACGCCGTCCAGAAATTCTTTCTATGAAAAAACGGTTTAACTTCTGTGATTAATTATTTTCCTGTCGTAAAACCAGGGATTAATACAGTAGCTTCCCTGTGTTTCATGCAATACCTTCCTAGGGATTAGAAACATATCTCTATATTATGTCAAAACGTCTACAAGCACAGGAAATCTGGAAAAATCACATGCAAAACTTTCGAATCCGTTTTTCTTACAGTGGCGGCTCGTGGTTGAAACAGTAGGTGAAGTTCTACCAAAGCATTTATTTATATGTAAACACACTTTCATATTAGCTACTGGTAACAGTTATCCTGAATATCCAGACTTTGCCGATTTATTCCTAATGCCATTTACTCATATTACTCAATGTTGAGCATCCTGCTGGATTGCCCCTCCCCCAATACACCATGCAATTATTATTTCATATTGTTATCCGTAATACTGATTTTCTAGCTTCCAAAACAATACATCGTTTCAGTCAGTTTGCTACCTCTCTTCAAAATGATTACACCTTCACATGGCTGTGCTAAGTACTACATTTATGATTGAAATAGAAATAATACTTTTCTTGAGTTTGTAATTAAGTAATTTTTCAAACAGTGAAACTCCATGGGACTTTTGGTGCGTGGGGTCCCCAGTTCGTGCCACGCGGGCTTTGTAGTGGACAAAGACCTTGTGCGTGGATTTTCTCAGGGAGTCGGGACTCTTCCGTTTTTTCTTCCATTTTCTTCATTCCACCGATTCTCGCATCATTATCCATTCGGCCAGAGCCAAAGTACGTTTCCCAAAAGCCAAATTTAGTTGTAACTCCACAAGTCAACTTGAGCATTATTTTTAGAAATTTGTTTCATTTTTACTACGTATTTAATGCAATTATAGATTTTTTCTTACTACAAAAGTATGGTTCTCTTTTAGAGTAATATAGAACTTATTCAGTTTGCACATGAGGCAAAAAGCGACCAAAACTAGACTACATTTTGGTATCGTAATTTCCCTTCGGTTCCACATCAGAACCTTTAATTTTTTAGCCTTTTCCACACCACCTTTAAGATTGAGTGAATTGGCATGTTTTCTTAAACGCAGTATTCCGAGAATGCCTACGACAAAATTCATAGAAATGATTTGTCCATCAAGCGTTGGTTCCATGAAGAGAATGAAGGACAGAAACTCAATCAGATACAAGGACGTTTCGTAAACATCCCTTTTATATCATTTTAGTACTAATTACTTCGCTAGTCTCAAAGAAATACGAGTAGTTAAGTTTAAGTTTCCACAAGCACCACCCGGGACACGTTCCCAACACTCCGTGAACTGAACCCTTCTGCATTAAGTCAGTCGACCACCGCATCCGGCGTCAGGCTAATGAACTAACAGGCTCTCGTATATTAGGTACAAATCTACAAAAACAATCTATTTTTCTATTCACGTTAAACCAACAGGTTCCATTTCATACCGTTTTACACAAGCTGTTACTGCTAATTCTGTTAAATCATAATCTGCTTAAATATCTGTCCTGAACGAAACTGATATCTGTGTCATTAGACAGCATTAACTGCGAATGTAAACATTTTAATCTGTATTATGCTCATGGTAAAGGTTTAGGCAGTGTTCGATTTGTTATAAATTACGAAGGGGGATTATAAAACTAGTATTTGCTTGTAACTTTCAACCAACTATCTGTTTGGGTAGAAATATAAAGATTTATTCCTGGTTGGGATGATATTCGGAATCAACTACCGGGGATGAAATTCTCACGCACCAGGGAAAATCCTGGAGGGTTTTGTCAGTATCTGCTTGAGCGAGTCTCTCTAGCTAGTAAACTTATTTCGCTATTTTCATTTTATGCATTGAATAGATATTAATATTAAAATTTTCTTCATATAAATAATCAATGCATGTATCTGCAATATGAACTTACACGATCATTTTATCACCGACAAGATTTTTAAGCAGTCCTTAAAACCTAATAGTGAAGATGTGACCAATTAATATACATAAAGCTTTATAAATATAAATAATTATGTCACTAATATAAAGCTAATATAAATATTTATGTCACTTATCAAATTTGTATATGCTCCGGATTATGATGAGGATATATTTTTCTTTTTCCATTTAAGTGGAAAATTGTGGCTTTAACATTTGATGGACATATTAACTCCCATACTTGGCTTCGATTTTTTAAAATTCATTTTAAGGCCTTTAGGCAACTATGTCCCAGACCGTATGGATGATGATGGGATGAATTGGTGGAATGAAGAAAGTGGGAGGAAACGGTAGCACCTCGAGAAAACCCACGCACACGGTGTTTGTTCACCACAAAGCCCACATAGCATGAGCAGGGATCGATCCGACTACCCCAGCACCAAAGGTGAGTACTTGACTTCAACATAGGCTCAATCCGATATGCGTGTATAATAATTACATCTGATGGTACTAATGGTGAACCTACAGGGTGGGGCTAGAGAAATCCCCATTGGAGCTTCAAAATTTTCCAGGGAGTTTGTTATGAGCCATAGCAAAAGATAAAATATTGTTCTTGAAAGTAAAGTTCCTCTTTTAGCGTAATTTCTACCCCACCCCCACACACTTCCTGAATTCTCTGAATTCAACACTGAGTGAGAAGACTTCAGTGACTGGATAGTTATTTTTACGTTGAAATTTTTCTAGTTCGTCCGCAACATGAATTTTGCGTTGAATTTGTTGAATTTTTCCCTTCTTTTTATCTTAAAAGCGTGATGATAGATCAACTTACTAGGTTTTAAAATTGTACATACTTTAGTTAAGACGCTAAGTATCCAAATTACTATATATTTTCTAGTAGTAAAATCTGGATTATACATCGTACAGGCGATAAAATTCCTTACGACCGTGGTAATTATCATGTAGTTTCCAGCCCTGTCGCAACCATTCATAGTGCCGCTAAGGTGGGTTTTGGAGAAAACAATTCCAGTATCTCACTATGCATTGGGCAGTGAAACTCTTTTGGAAAGAGCAAGAGAGAACTTCACAGGCGACACCGAGTAGGAAAGAAAGGAGTAAGTGTCTGCCAACGCTAAGCTCCAGGCCGCTTCTGATTGGTCAGACTAGCCTGACAGAAGTTCACCTTCTGCTACAAATAGTGGACCTCACTTCCGCTCAAGTCTCAAGGTCAGTAGGAAAAAAGATAGCTAGGGACAACCCTAAATGCTTCCTTTCCTTCCTTCCTTCCCTTTGCTGAGCTGAGAAACCAAAGGAGCCTGCTTTGCAAGACGGATGGCGCCTTCTAGTGTCAGTATTGTGAATTACTTGTAGACAAAACTATAATAAAGCGAGTTGGTGTTATTCTTGCTGACATTTTATTATATTTATTTCAGTATTTTTTAAATTGTGTTTTCTTTATTTAATTAATGCAGAAATAAAATAATAGGTGAAGTACAGCTTCACCCACTTCACCCGAAAAACCGCCACTGTTTTCTTAGAACTGCGTTTTCCGAGCTGAGCAGTTACAGAGTCAAATGCTGACAGCATAAATATTTTCAATTGACTATGGCGAGATTGGTATGCATGTTGGTGGGCTTTTCATAAGTTCATAGCCATTCGCAAACTTGAATATGGGGCAAAACGGAGTAATAAGTACCAGAGTTCTTTTTTCTGATACAATTGAAGGTGCATGTTATGATTTATGGGTGCTTTTAAAAGAGCATAAAAGGGAGAAGAAAAGCGTTTACCTGTTTGGGTGAAAAAGCAGTACATCTTGTGTGTGTTGTTACGAAAACTGGGTACGTCAAATATTTTCAGCTAAAGTACAGCATGGAAAAAATTTGAAGTAAGCTGACAAACTTAATATTAAAAGGAGATAAGAGTAATTGATATTAATGTGAACTACAAACCCTAATCTCAATTTCATGAGCTGTACAAGAACTAATATTTGGTAACACCGAAACAGGATTAAAAGGATCTCATATGTACGTGCTGGGGTAATTAGCACCAGCATATTTGGGGTGTTAAGCACCGTGCTTCTCTGATTATTTAAGTAGTGACTGCAGTATGAATAACGAATATACTCAAATAAATTAGGTGTACGTAGAAGCATACTAATGCAGATGATGCAAAAATTGTCTCCTGCTAGGCGTATCATGGGTTCTCTTTATATTTTCAAAGTGGGTTCCGTACCACTAGCAATTTAAAAGGAATATGATGCGCAATGCGATATTAAGGCATGATGAACCCTTTATTTAGCATCAGACAAAGCATTGTGAGAAAAAATGATGCCAGAAGGACTTATGGATACCAGAGAGAATGGAACTGATGAAGCGCCAGTGACCACACACCCTCACAGGTTTCTCCAGGGATTTTTATGTCACACCAGGCAGATATCGAAAGTGTACCTAGAAGCCAGGCGCTGGCCTATTACCTTTCAACATCTTCTCCTACATCCTATCCCGGCCTGAGTCTGTGCCACTTTAAGACCTTTAATGTGAAGATTTTGTTCTTATGTATGTCAGTATTTTATTTCGTTCTGTTGTGTTATCCAACATCCTAAATACAAAGCTGTCTACTGGTGCAAGATTATAAAGCAATTGCCTCCATATCCTAATGATATTGTGCTTGTTAATACATGCACATTTCAAGTGTATGCTTAATACCCCAGATCCGGGGTAATAAGCAACACTGAAACACCTGTTATATTTTTATTGTTTTTCATGTTAGTATAGAAAAACAAACATATTTTTACTCTGACGTTATGTATGATGGATGTTTACATGTGATTAACATGCATTTTCCATTCACACACCCACGCAATTAACTTTTTATCTGGAATTTTATGCCGATTCCACCCCAAAAATGGTTTTAATTACCCCGTTTTACCCTAAGCCAACAATAGTTTGCGTAATCGTATTCCACACATCAATCACTCAATGCATATGCCCCAGCTGTTTTGCAAAACATAATTGGTCTCTTTAGGGGTAAAAGGACCCGCTTAAATATTGTTTTGGGACGGCCATATTTGGTACAAATGCACAACTTTTGATGACAACTCGAACATCAATGTCTGAAAAAAATTCGGCCCACCTTACTACTGCATAATGGAGAAAAGATACTTGAACATCCTCCTTATTCACCAGATATAAGCCCATTTGATTCTGATTTCTTCCCAAACTTGAAGATACTTTAAATATCAGCACTAAGGCGCTCTCTTCCGACACAGAAAATGATGTTCTCACCTGTCTGATGTTAGGAATTATGTCATCATGGCAAGCAGGTGATTACATGAAAGGGTTATAATCATCACCATGTTAGTCAATTCCGAATTTAACTAATAATACGTTCCAGAATTCCATTACAAGAAAAACGGTTCTCGTATTATTGAGCGGAAAAAATGTACCTAGATCAAACCTGGAAACCACGTGTAAAACGGTCTATTACTGAAATAAACAAAACAATGATTCCTAACGCGGAAAAGTTTGCAGTTACTTTAGAAAGACCTGAGGCAAAAAAGCAATCAACTGAAACAAAACACGACTGGCCACCCGCAGATGTTCCTGTGCTAACTTCCTGTGTGCCACAGGGTTATCTATCTGTCTCATCTCTTGTTCTCCTCTCAGCTGGATTTATTGTTCTTCAGCTGTAGCAGCATCAGTTGTTCGAAACACTGTACAACAAATCAAGAGAAGAGGTCACGTTCTCTACAACAGCCCCCACTTTTTTTTTCTCCATTGAATTTCCTTCCTATTAACTATAGTGTGTTAAAACTAGTGACCTCCAATTATTTATGTACGAGGGTCACCCAAAAAGTTGTTGGCTTAACAAAATTCGTATAGGATGTCTAGGGAAGAAATTATCAGCATTCAAGAAATTGATAGTATGGGTCTAAGCAACTTAAACGAGCACGTATCTTCAAAGAACGGGAACATTAAAAACATGAATATGCTGCAGACACATATCCTTATTCAAGCAATATATCCCCGAGTGGCATTTCTTACCTACCAGAAACTTAACCATTACACATCCAATGGGATTGCAGAGAAAATCCTAAACTTTTCTTTGACGTGGATCTGGAATTATTGCAATTATCGTAATGTAGTCCTTGTACCAGAGCTCAAAAATGCTTGTGCCATAATTTGGGGGAACCAAACGAAACTTTACACAGTCATTCTATGGGTAATGTGGTTTACGAAAATCTATTATGGACATCCCAGAATGGTAGCTTTAAAATATGTCAGAGATTCAAAATTGGGATAGCAATCATACCTCAAAACAGTATAAGTCGGGTTGAAATTATGCGATTTCGCTCAGTTGGTAGAACGCTCACCACTGGTGCTAGGAGTCGTCGGATCGATCCCTGCTCATGACATGTGGGCTTTGTGGTGGGTTTTCTCGGGGTGCTCTCGTTTCCTCCCACTTTCTTCATTCCACCAATTCATCCCATCTTCATCCATACGGCCTGAGCCAAAGTTACCTAAAGGCCTTACAATGAATTCAATTCAACATCATGTCCAACAACAATTTTGACCAAGTTGTTCTTCAGCACTGACGTTTGATATCATCGAATAGTGAATAATGATCTCTGGATATGGCTGCATTGCCTGGATTTATGACCTATAGGGCTTAGATCAGATCAATAACAATAGGTTTACTTGCTGTTGGTGGACTTCGTAAGTGTAGTAGAGAGACCTTACAATCGTTAAGCCTATTATTATAATTTTTTATTCAAACAGTTCATTTATCTGTTTAATTCTTATATTCAATACTTTTAAAACAGTGAAAAGGAATGTTTGGTACAAAATGAGGATAGTTCCGAAATACAAGCTTTTACTTCTTTGATATTTATATAATAGTATTTTTTTTTTTTTAAATTAACAAGACTTTTTATCCGTAGTTAATTCAAAATGGTTGTTTTCAAGTATCATCATACAATAATACACCAGATGAACTTGTACAATTCTTAATTAATTTTCCCAATTCCCGCTTATTTCGTGATAACGACCAATGGAAAGTTACTAGAGTATACAGTGTACCAACGTTTTCGACTCTTACGTTGCAATAGCAATTTCATTAATTCACGTAAGGATCACATTTCTTTGGGAAATGTCTAAACTAACTCATATTACACGTTGAAGCCCTTTTTATTCTTATTGATCCAACTAGTGTAACATCAATTTAAACTCACGAGAGGTGAAGGGGGAGGAGAGTGAGTGAGTAAGTGAGTGAGTGAGTGTGTGTGTGTGTGTGTGTGTGTGTGTGTGTGAGAGAGACAGAGAGAGAGAGAGAGAGAGAGAGAGAGAGAGAGAGAGAGAGAACCATTAACAGGAATGTACTTTTTTTTTAAATTTCTCACCAGAAGCAAAAAAAGTTTTAATGCATGCACAATAGAAGTTTGAAAACAGTGATCTCATTCAGATCCCAAGTTGAAACCTTGCACAGGGTTTTATGAAATACGGATAACTCCATACAATTAAAAAATAATAATAATAGTGTTTTTGAGATATCGATTTTCAAAATTTTAAACTTTGTTCCTTTATTTAAAAAATGTAAGTGAGTATAACGTGTGACATATCAAATTAAAATGTAATCAATTCTGAAGAGAATAGTGCTTTTACTTCTGCAATATCTCAATTATCAGCCGAGATATTAAAATTTATATGTTGTCCGGTGGCATCCAAATCGTCTTTGAGATTTAAGATTTCCTCTCATTATAGTTTTAGTATATTGCAAATGAAAACGATAGCAAATAGTGCAGTAAATGCCATTGGAGTTGGACCACTTGCCCAAGTTCCTGTACCTCTGCCACTATAACAATTTTATGCAGTCGGTTTCTTTACGCGTTCCACAGAAGTGGAAAATGCGGAGTTCCTTTTAAATAGACGACGACTTAAGTCACTAAGCACTTTCAGAAAATATGTAGAAACATATTTTCCATGGTATCAGTCTGTGTGTTCTCCGATTAGGTAGCATTTTCTATATATGTATTAATAATACTTTTTGTTGTGTTAATATTATATATATTACGTTTATAAATGCTCGTTATGTTTATTAATAAGGCAATTAAAATATTTTCTCTAATTAATTAAACTAAAAACTTTCGCTATGACTTGGTCACGACTCCCAGAGGAGATGATAGATTAACAGCATACACCAACATAATACGGCATCAATTTCGACCATGTCATCAGATTTAATATATTTTCTCAAAATTCAAGCTAGGTTTCTGAGCTTTTATCCCTGCAGTTAACATTATTATTGCATTGACTTGGCAATCTTTTAGCAAAATATTAAATTCTGTATGTTGTATGTATTACTGAAATGTTTTGAACTTAATTCCACAGGAAACTATTGCGTTTTCTATAATTTGGCACGAATGAGAAAAACAGAAAAAATATTATCCCTTTTTTTTTATTTAGGGACCCACATTCTACCCCTGCTTCTTTGCATCCATTACACAAGACAAGTTGTGCACTTTCTGGGACGTGCATCACGAGCAGATATTCGCTCTCCTAGCCTTGGGGCAGGCATGTCTTTAGAGATTCTTGGATTGCCGGAGTTCCGGAATTCCAAAAAGCTCCTCTGTTCCATCAGTCTGAGACTTCTGGGGTTGCGGGACGGGCTTTTGCCAGGCGTCCAGAATGTTCTCCTGGCCTTAATATCATATATGGACCTTTTGCATGGGGAGGAGGGAATCCTTTCTACTTATATCCTATTTATTTAGAAAAAATCCCTTATCTATAAAAATATAATCAAAATCGGATAATTTCAACTCGAGTTATAATGCTTTGAGATGTGATCAGTATTCACCATTTTCAATCGACGCCATATTTGAAAGCAACCATTCTGGCATGTCCATCACAATTTCTCATGTACTACAGAGGATAGAAAATTTGATCTTTTATTTATTTATTTAAAAAAAAATAATAATAATTGAAATTGAATAGTTTCAACCCGAGTTATACTCCCTTTGTGTCATGATCACTTTCCGCGATTTTGAATCACCGTCACATTAGAAAACTACAATTCTGGGATGTCCATCAAGTTTCTCGCAAACCACATGACCCATACAATAAGTGGACAAAGTTTCGTTTAGTTTCGCTAAACTATACTGCTTTCTCATCTGGCACATGGACACTCACTTAAAAGCTTGTAAACAACAGACTGAAAACACATATCAATCAATGTTCATCACGTGCTATATGTAGAAAAGGAGGATGAAAAGTAGAACCACAAAATAATCGTTATTGCTAACTGAATCTGTATTAGCACTGACGCCCCTTGGGCGCGGTCTCTTAATTGTTGTATCGTAAAGAATGTGGCTCATTTGAAGGGTCAGATACTTGAGATTGAAAAATATGAAATTAGTGTTTATTGCTTATCATCAAGTACACACAAGGCTGGAATGGTAAGATTTTTGGGGGGTACACGCTGCTCAATAAAAATCCGGATTTGGGAACACGTTCCTTTATATCTATGCACTGAGGTGGGTACACGCTGTGATTTATAATATTAGGTGGGTACACGGCGTGTACCCCCGTATACCCTCCATTCCACCCCTGGGTACACAAACAAAAAACCGCTTGAAAAATTTATTGTGCTGCGCTCCTAAATTTCTAGTGCCTCAAACAAAGCTTCAACTTGCACAAAAAGAGACGATCAGCCAGCCACCCGTATTCTAAAGGCCCACGCACTTAAAAGTTCATCCACGCATTGTATAGCAGTGTGTGTTTATTTGGAAAAGGAAAAGATATTGCAGTCCTTTGCAGTTGCAAAAATGCTGAAACTGTCACAATAATAATAATAATAAAAGAGGTTACCCTGTGGCAGAAATAAACAATCAGGGTTGAAAAAATCATTTTTGTTGATTTTTTTATTTAAATATAAAAAAAATGATTTAAATAACTTGCGGCACTGATACAGCTACTAAGTTAGTTCTCCTTTTCAAATACCTTAACCAGTAAACACTACAGTAAAATTCACACATATGCAGTGTTCGCTACGGAAGATAGCCATGAAAAATGGGTAATTACAACAAATTGTAATAGTTAAGTTACGGCGTTACTTATGGTATATTTTACAAAGGAAAGTCAACATGTAGGAAATTTCCACGTTACTTTCGTCTGGACACGATGAATGAAGTGATTTCAGAAATGTTTACACCGTAATTAAGTTCGAAAAAGAAACAATTTACAATGTTTCCATGTATCAACTTTCCTTCTAAAATGACGTATCTGCCTTCCTTCCTTCCTTCCTTCCTAAGTAACTGCAAATTTTTATAATCGCAATTGCTATTTTTTCCACGCTACATCTTCCAAACGAAATGTTCCACAATTTAAGTTTTCTATGATATATTTGAGTTCATTTCAGTTAAGAGTTTTCAGCTCTCAAAATTACATACTACCAAATTTGAGAATATCTTATGACAATAAATTCCATACAATGTGAAAGCTATTTTGAAGCCGCGGTGACTCAGCTGTAGAGCGCTCACCTCCGATCCGTAAGGTCCCCGATTCGATTCCGGCTTTTGCCATATGGTGGTGAACGAAAACGTGTGCGTGGGTTTCCCAAGGGTTCTTTCGTTTCCTCCCACTTTCTTCATTCCACCAATTCTCCCATCATCATCCATTCGGACTGATTCAAATTTGCCTATAGGCCTTAGATAAAATTCAATTCAATGAGAGCTATTTAATACATAAAAATCAATAGTGGACACAGTTTTGCATATTTGTCCTTCCGCTTACACATTAGGTAAACTTTATACTTCCATTCAGAATAAATTATTTTTGAGTAAGTTGTGAGAAATTAAATAATTTGATACAAATACATTTTGCATAATAAAAAGTAGGAAATGTTACGAAACAACAATTTTTGTTTTGTAAACCCAAACTGGATTTTTTTGTTTTCTGTGTGTTCGTTTTCACATTTATTACAACAACAACAACAAAAAACATATTTGTCATACAAATTGTAAACGTATAATGCGAATTGGGCCCTTACGTTCTCTTCTAAAACTTCGCATGTAGTATGAAATGTACCAATCAAATAGTTAAAATTCTAGGTTCATCACTTTGGTTTGTATTTACATCATAAGAGCCCATATTAAAGGTGAATTATAAAGCTTACATATGATTCAAACCACAAAATTAGTTAAAATACTGAACTTTATTTCTACTCTTTAAAAATATATAAATATACTTTTTAAAAAATCATCTGATTTAAATCACTTTGATTTAAATCAATCAACCTTGTAAACAATAATATATATAAAAAACATAGCGATAATATTCCTCAAAGGATGTTTAAAGGTTAATAATAATAATTCTTTATTAGAGCACCGTGAACAGGTTTAATGCCTATACAGCACATTGTCGCGTTAACACAATAGATACAATTGTATAATATAAAGTCAGGATACACTGGAGGCGAAGACAGTTAGGCTGAGAATAATATAAGAAAAAATAACAATAAAATGCGATAATTACAACTGCTAAAATCAATCGTTATTGACAAGAATTACATAAAAATAAAAGGTAGAATACATGTCAATCATATACACAGATGCAAACACTCACATTCTCAAGCATATAATAATAGATCAAGATTCGTTAAAATTATCTACTATTCTCTTCAAATTGAAATTGAACAAAGATTTGTATCTTCTAAATGAATGAATCAGTCAATAAACTTTGGATTAACCACTTTACTTCTACTGTACAAAGGTTCTAAACCAAGATAGTGCAACTTGGATGGCTTCAACCTGATCCTTGACTGTTTTAGTAGAGGGATACCATACTACGACAGCATATTCTAACTTGGATCTAATGAGCCATTTAGAAAGGACGACAAATGTAGGTAATTTTCGATAGTTCTCTTCGTTGACTGAATATAAAGATAATTAATCTTTTGACTTCAGCGGCGATCGCATCAACACGTATATAAAAAATTTAACTTACTGTCGAATATTATTCCTAGGTCCATTATATTATCAACTTTGACAATATTAGCATTGGATACACTGTAATTGCTAACAAAATAACTTATTTTAGTGATGTAACTAACATGTTTAGTATTAACAGCATTAATTTTCATTCTGTTGATTTGATACTACTCTTCAACGTTCTCTATATCTCGTTGCAGATACATACTATCACTTATACCGTTAATTTTAGATATTAGCTTTAGATCGTCTTCATACAATAGGGGTATCGAATGCGAAACCTTTGTACACGGAAAGAAATTAGTTTTAACTAAGTCAAGATTTTGCTAGGTTAATCACCAAAAGGGTTGCCCATAACCTACTGGTTGTTTACCACAACCCTTTAGAGACATGAAAGTACCTAATTCTGTAGGTAAATGGTAACCCATTGAAAAGGTTTAACAGAAATCAGGGTAAAAACAACCAATTCGTGGGTAGTCAGTTACCTACACGATTGGTACAAGAAGGAATAAACCAACAACACGGTTAATTTAAACAACATGATTAACCCACTGCTCAGTTATGCTAACCGTTTAATGTGCAGGTAAATTTAACCTGAGAATTAGTTATCTTTTAACCTTGATGAGGGTTAGCTGAACCGAGTCTCATCTATACGAGATGGCGGTCTGAAGGGCTTCCACATGGAAGTTTTGTACCAACGCCAAAACGTTAAGGTAAAGCTTAGGAGGTAATCTAGCAACCCTAAATCTAGGAATGTAGTGCTATATAATTATTATTAATATTCTATTGATGAGAAAGTGTAATATGCAACATTGAGATTCATATAATGAATATCACAGTAGCGCAACTTGTGAAATACACTTATTATCGATTGTAAACTTCAAGTGTTCGGTGGTGTAGTCGTTAGCGCTTCGGATTACAACGCATGAGGTCCCCGGTTCGATCCCAGACCGCCGCGCATTTTTTTCTTTTTTTCAAAGATAACTATAATAAGCTACATATAGTGTAAATCATAACAATAACTTGCTTCCAGACGATTTTACCACAATTTTTTTTTACAAATTTTCGTTGGGATGGGTTAAAATAAGTAAATACAGTTGTTTGTCATAACCCTTTAAAATAACCTACGTGGAGGGTTAAATCAACCCACTGGATCTAACCTTTTTAGCTGGGTTGCGGTAACCTTGTACTTATTAGGCTCTATATTTACCAACTCACTCTGTTACATTAACCCATTTTTGGGTTGCTAGTAACCTTTTATTTCTTTCCGTGTACAAATATCACTGATAAAGATCTTAAATAATATAGGTTCTAAAGGCGAACTTTGCGGAATACCATTCGCAATATAACCAACAGAGAATTTACATTTGTTCAACTTAGTCTGAAAGATTCTATTTTGAAGGTAGTTTTTAAAGAAAGTAACATATTCGGGTGATAAGCGCACATTTTTCAACTTATTTATTGAAATAGAATGGTTAACTGAATCAAAAGCCTTTTCGAAATGGAAATAAACTACATCGCATTGTCATTTTTGATCAATGTATTTTTGTATTACATTTAGGGCATGACAAATTGGTACTGACAGATTTACCAATTAGGAATCCATGCTGATTTTTTAAAAAATACATGCTTCAACTTGAATTGAAGGTGTTCAGTTATGATACCTTCAAAAATTCTGTCAACTCCACTAAATACTGAGATGGGCCTATAGTTGTCCAAAGATAATAGTAATAATAATAATAATAATAATAATAATAATAATAATGCACCCGTTAACTCGTACGACCTCCACATCTGGCTCAAAGAATGAAACTTACAAAGCGATAGAGTGGTCTATAAGCTCTTAAACAGGGGTATTTTTCTTAGATAGAGGAAACTTGTCTATAACGGTCATTCTGTTCAATCCCCCTTTTCTATCAAGTCTCTGGTGCTAACTAACTGGTGATGAGACTGTTACTACTTTTTATTTTCGCATTAAATTTCAAACAAATTTAATTATGTCCTAGATTTATGCCAGACGAGTTCTACATTCATTTATTTAAGCTCTTAAAACACTTAGAACAAGCAATTATTTTATTTAACGTGTTCTGCAAACTTTTTGTGTGGATAGAGAAATAGACCAGATCGCTGATCTGAGATAGCCATATTAGGGTACCAATATTTGTAAATTATGTCAATGGTTTACAATGGCCACCGTTTAGACGATGGGCTTCATATCCAGATTTGTCGATAAGGGAAAGTAAATATGACGGAAACTGCGAAATTTATACATCTATAACTAAATGACGCTAAAAGCTGATTGAGGGGAGGTAATTTAACTAGGGAAGTGAATGTTTCCGCATTGTTCCTATCGGTTGCAACTGGGCCATTCCTTGTGAAATCGACCAGTTTTTATTATATGGTTGCTCCCATTTTGGATTTTTTTTCATATTTTCACCACAGATAGTGATGCTAAACAGCACAAAACAATTTTTATTTTATTTTTATCAACAGCCATTTTGAATCTACGGTCACTTTTCTTCACTGCGGTGCAAAAATAGGGGTTTGCAAGGGTTTAGAAAAAGGCCACTGCTGTATTCTCATTAAAGATAGAATATTCTGGTTTTCACTGGTTGAATGAAGATATTTTGGGCTTTTAGAAAATGTATAAAAATTTCAAAAATTATTTCGGCCTTACCCATGAGTAAAATCATAGTTTTCATAGACCATTTAAGGTAACTTGGGGTTGAAACCACAATTTGTAACTTTTTGTGTAAGAACAATGCCTAGTACCGTTTCTAGAGATGTAAGATGTACCGTTTGTATTTGGCCCCATTTATAGCATTTTTGGCCTCAAAGTTGAGAAAAATCAAGATTTCGGGAATTTCAAGGTCAAGATAGAAAATTATTGTTGTTGCCAAACAATCCATCTACGAATACTGTACAAAACCTGTAAGTTTCATTTTATGGTTCGAAGTGGAATAGAAGTTATAGGGTCTCAAAGCATGAGCAAAACTAGTAACAGATAGGCAATCGGAAATACGCCATAAATCACCTAATTTTAAATTTTCTATGCTTATTTATTTTATTTCATTTTGGCAGTCGCATACCAATGCTAAATTTGCACCGATAAACACCAAATGAGGAGGTCCTCTCTCCGGACGTCACGACTCTGATTATTGTAATTAATCTTCAAAGTAAAAAAAAAAAACAAAAAAAAACTGAGGGGCATGTGTACATAGGACCCAAATATGTATATTAAGTTCTCTCCCCCTTTATCTATCTTTAATGAGAAGAGAGCAGTGCCTTTTTTTTCTAAACCATTGCAAACCCCTACTTTTGCCTGCCGCAGTGAAGAAAAGTGAGCCTAGATTCAAAATGGCTGCTGATAAAATAAAATAAAAATTGTTTTGTGCTGCTTACTAACAGGGCTATGGTGCAAATATGAAAAAAAAAAAATCCAAAATGGTCGAGCAACTCGTGCTGGTCGATTTCACATGAAATGACCCAACTTGCAACCCCCAGACGTGTTTGTTTACATTTGTCTCGTTGGAACCTTATTACAACTCAGTCATGGAAAAATAATTAACCTGACCTAGTATATTATGCTTAGAAATAAATGAACGGGTACTTTCAAATCTGTCTCAAAGAGTGAACGTTTTATCCATGCTATATGTCTAAGTTGTCAATTTAGATTGGTTTTGTAAAAAACCTTCTCTCCAATTTAATTAGTGACATAAAAACTTTGAAAAATAGTATATCGAATGTGTTAAAGGATTATTAATGTATCGTAGTAAGCATACTTTACACAATGTTAAAACTTTTGGAGTCATCGGCAAAAATAATGAAGAGTGGCCATTGTAGACAGTTTTTTCCTACAAAATTATATGAATTTATACAGGGTGGGGCACAAACAGTTGACACATTTAATCTTTCAATAGCACCTTTATTTTCCAAATGTAATTGATAATATCCGACACACGGTTATCTAAGTCTTTGGAAATTCGCCTCAATGCATGAGAAATGTTCAATGTGTCCTCCATTACGACGTACAACCTCTTGCAAGCGAGAAGACTATTCCTGATGACTAACGCCCGGAAGTTCAGGGATTTATTTTACTTGAAATAGGCACGCAAAAAGGCATTATAAAAATTTGGAAAATATAACATATTAATTTCTTTTTATATCCTTCATTATCATATACTACATTACATCACGGTATTCTATATTGGTTTCACATCACCACAAGTTGTTTCATAAGTTTTCAACACATATTGAACCTTCCGTCTCGAAGAACTGTTTTCAGTTATAAAAATGATCTCTAAACGCTCACAGATATGAGACGAGGTATATTAAAAGAAAGTATTAGGTCTACTAAAAGGATCATATCAACGACAGTTGAATTTTTAAACTTTAAGAACACTGCATATAGGCCTACTTTTAATTTTCACTAGGTACGCTTTGCACATATTACATGTTTATATGCGTCATTCACAGTTTTGTCCGTTTTACACGGTACTTCCAACAGTTTATAATTTCTCCCACAATATCCGTCGTTGTCACCAGTTTTTAGCTTTTCTTCTGAAGTTTCATTTTTACTTTTGGCAACACAGTATATAGTATGCGTGTACTATCAGGCCATCAGTCAGCGACAGGTCTCACAGCCATAAATAATACCAGAGTTCCAGAAAACACTGAAGCAGTGAAAGGTGACAGTCAATGTAAGACGGGTCACGTGGTCAATGTAAATACTTAAGGAATCACTCCTTCTCACAATTTTATCCCCCTGAATTCATGCCTAGGAGACAACTTATGGCGGGAAAGACAGAGTTCCTACATTTGTGTGTGTTTAACGCCCAAAAAAAAAAAAAAATGTTAAAATACATTATAAGGCATTATGTTTAAAAATAGGCAACAGAAGGTGAAATAGGCAAAAAGGGCAAAATGAAAACTCTTTTGAATCGCTCCGACGATGAATAAAAAGTTGACCTATTATTTATATGCTACTAATTCGTGACAAAAACGAAAAGTCATTTTGCGAAACTTCCGGGTTCTAGTGATGACTTTCCGGCACAGCTCTATTGTAATCTCATGACACAACTGCAGATCCGGGCAAGCATTTTCATACCAGTTTGAGTTCTTAAGGGGAAGAGTTTCTCCTTCAAGTAGTTCCAAAGAAAGAAATCGCAAGGATTTACGTTTGAGCTTAAGGGTGGCCAAGAGTATCAATATGACGCTGTGGGTAACTTTGGAACATTACACGACCACGGAAAATTATCCCCAAAATCCAGTACATGTGCCTCAGCTTCTTGCCACTAACCTGTCAATTAATACGTGCTGATTTATGCAAGATGGGACAACACCGAAAATAGCTAACAATGTACTAGACTCTTTTGGGGTCGTGTGATGTCTCATCTTCACCCACAGTGCCATAATGATGGAATCTCTTAGTCACCTTTAAGCCTAAACTTAAACCCTTGCGATTTCTTTCTTTAGGGCTACTTGAAGGATATTCTTCCCCTTAAGGCCTCAAACTGTGATGGAAATGCGTGCCAGGATTGTGAGTTGTGTGGTAAGAATACAAAAGAAACGTGCTGGAAAGTCATCAGAAATATATCTACTCGTCTGTAAGAGGTTGTACGCCGCAATGAAGGACACGTGTCTGGCATTGAGATGTATTTACAAGGACCAAGGTGCCTGTGGATTGCACATTGTCAATTTCATTTGTAAAATAAGGGTGCTATTCAAAGATTAGATGTGTCAAAGAAGCCTTTTATGTGCCCAACTTACAGCAGAAATTGCAACTTTTATTTCCAAATGGTTTGGTCAGTACAAGCGGATTTTCTTCGTCATACCTTGCAAATGCGAATGTGGTATCTTTACAAAAGCTACCATGTTTTTGTGAAGGAGCTGCATATAAGGCTGCAATTTCTTTGTGATGTTTGCTACGGGGGTTCAAAGTTCAAACATGATCCTTCCCGAAAATCGCCGGATTTCGAGCTTAAATATCTCAAATGGATCATCATAAAAATAATAAATATGAAATTTCGTCTCAGGAAGCCTTGTATGTGGTCAAATCATAGTAAAAATTGCAATTTGTATTTTCGAGTGGTTTGGTCAAGAAAAGGTAGTGAGATTTAAAGCTGTGCCTTTGAAGTACTGAGCGTAGTAATATGAAACTACATATACACATATAATTCGCTTGTGCTGACCAAACCACTTAGAAATTAAAGTTGAAATTTTGGTTGTGAACTGAGTACAAACAAGGCTTCCTTGACTCCAATTTTTTCCATTAGGACCCACGTGAGATAAGACCGAAATCCGGCATTTTTCGACGAGTGGCCATGTTTGAACCCCTATAGAAAAAGAGGGATGCAATTCAACTCAACAATTTTCTGTATACAGACCCACTGTTGTTAATATAAACATTACAAACGATTGCAGCCTTATACTCAACTGCTTCACTGAAAAAAATGGTGGCCTTTTGGAAGATACCACATTTGCATTTACAAAGTATGACGGCGCAGAAAAATACACTTGCACTGACCAAACCATTTCGAAATAAAAATTACAATTTTTCCTGCAAGTTGGGCACACACAAAGCTTCTTTGACACCAAATTTCAACCTTTTAAATGCGGACCATCTGAGAAATTTACGCCCGAAATTCGACAACTGAACCCCGTAGAAATCAAAGAGTGTAATTTAGGGCCATGGTTTTTGCATTAAGTCACTCGGATGGTAGGTCTAAACATAACAAAAGTTTGCAGCCTTATATTTAATCTTTCAACCGCGAAAAAATGGTTTTAAGATCGAAATCTATACAATTAGTTATTCACCTTTCAGTTTTTTTTTTTAAGAATAAAGGAATTTATTTTGAGAAAAGGGGATTCCACATCTTCAAAGTACACTTCAGGAGCTATACAGCGATTCTTGTTTCAGGTCTCTAGCTCTTCTAACATTTAAGATATTCAAGTTTCTGTAAATGTCTATGGGAGCAAAAAGCGCCATCCGCCATGTTGGAAACATGGTCGCTCCGGGAGAAATAAGATCATAACAATTTTTTTTCAAAAGTTGTTCTGGTATCTCAGACATGTAGGAGGAACTCGTGAACCAAAAATATTTTTTTTACTAAAATAGTAATGCAACCAGTATTGTATGATTTGATGTGGGATGACCCAATACGTGTTAGATAGATTCTCTATGTACGATTAATGTTCTAGAACATATGAGATCAAATGAGGATATTGCAGCATAATGCTTCTGCGAACATTTAAAGAATATTCAATATTGGAATTTCCGGAATATTCTTAGAATTCTCTGATAACATTCCAAAAGGTAAAACAATCCTAGGTAATAAAAGAACCCTGAATATTCCAAGGAATATATCTTATATAAGATATTTAGGTGTATTCGTAGATATCTAACAGTGCATATCAATGATATTAAAGATATTTCAACATTCCTTTTGAGCAATGGTGCATTCAGCTCTGACGGGTCCTGGCAACGCCAGAGCACTTTCCGAAAGTTATATATCTACTTGCATATCTATAAGGAACTACATTAATGCTGGATGTAGGCCCCTAGTAGTATCTGGACATCTTTTCTGTAGAATGGCACCACTGCTACTGGGAGATCCATTACGTATCTAGAAAATGCAGTGCTCGTTTGTAATTGAAGGGAGAACTTCTTAGACCTTGGAATATCATATTTTACACTCGTTCATATTCCAACCACCCTCGCTACAAATCGAATAATGCCGTATAATATACCAGTGCTGTACGAGCTCTGTCCGTGACAGAAGGAATATCACGGTCTGGCCTTAATTCAAGATACTACATCAGTATTCATACGGTATGATTAAAGAAAACCAGTGAATATGTTACGAAGGCTGGCGTGAGCAGGAATCAAACATGCAACGTTCCTACAATACCAAACCTAACTCTGCGACTTCTCTGAGGGGATCATGAGTACTATGCACTTTTCCTTCTAGATAGAAACACTGACGCAGGTGTGTTTCTATCGCTTTTGTTCCTCTACTTCCAAGAAAACTCACCACTATATTATTATTTTCACATAAGAAGAGGTTCTTAATTACAAGTTCAATGAGCGCGTGCTGAATTAGCGTGTGTTCCTGGTGTTACGTCGTATCTCCACTCATAAAGCAATTACCGTTATTTGATTGGCTAAATTTTTATTCTTTATTTTTTTTTTTTTAAAAAAAAGCACCGTTCAACATGATGATTATTCCATATTTCTTTTGTTTCAACCTCCCAGCTGGTCATCGTCGATGGTTCAGCGATTCTAGAGTAGTAGTTCATTCCGTAAAAACCCGAAGGCAAGAAAGTACCCAGGGCAAGACAAGATGATATAGTAAGGATGAGAACCAAAACAAAAGAGTAAAACGTTAACACGATGAAGATATCCAACCTAAAAGATGATTACTCAACAATACCATCTTGGCTTGTGATGACAGATCAACCTCTAGGTAACATCAATGGAACATTACGTATACGTAGTAGTGGAAACACCATCATCTGGGGTTCATGAAACAATGCGTGCAAGACTGACCACTCTTATTAAAGAAATTATCCTATTCGTCTTTTTTCAGTTTCGCTGTCTTTAATTTGACATATATGAAGGAATTACGGGTTAGGCCCGTCTAAAGTGCAATGTATCAATTTTTATCGAGAAAACTAACAGGAAAAAGGTTAGAAAAGGTGACAAGACTTCACATGTAAGGGCTTGAATTTGAATTTATTTTAAGGCCTTTAGGCAACTTTGGCTCAGGCCGTATGGATGATGATGGGATGAATTGGTGGAATGAAGAAAGTGGGAGGAAACGGACCACCATAAAGCCCACATGGCATGAGCAGGTATTGATCCGACGACCCCTAGCACCAGAGGTGAGCGCTCTACCAACTGAGCCCCCGTGGACCCCGTAAGGGCTTGATTTCATGGGACCAATATGGGTTGGCCGGAGAAGGTCCTATTGTTCTATGAATAAATAAATAAATGAATACAAGAATATAGAACAAATACAGTTGACTCTAATTCGAACAGAAGTTCATTTCCCTTGAAATTCCTGTTGAAACCAATGTTAAAAATCCATATGTAATTCGAATTTTGGAACCTTATCATTAATTCAAAAGGAAAGGATATACTCCTAATTTCAAAGTCTCAAACATTTACTCCACGATTTTTAGTGATGGTCAGATAGCAACGTGGAGAATACAGTTTTAATAGTTTACAGGTATCCACAGACAGCCGTAGAGAAGTGAGCATTTTAGTTTGTTGGTATGCGGTATGCAGTCTTCACCCTCTGCTCAATTACGTGGGATTATCCATCCCTTTTCTGTGTAGATGTACGTCCATAAAACCTTTCCTTCAGTAGCCAATGTTTTTATAAGAACAAAATATTGTAAAAGTCTTCTTAACTGCACTGAAGGAGAGGTTCATGCAATAAATGAAGCTGAAGATTTTGTTGACTGTGTAAAAATAAACAAACCAAATTAAACATAAATCACGAGATAGCTAATGTGTTTTATGTGTTAATACATTACATTGCATTATACTGGTAGCTTAATTATTGTGAAAGGAAATTTTGGTGCGTGAGAGGACTAAGCACAAAATACTGCGTTTTTAACGTAAAGTCCATTGCCTAGTTTTACATTATTGATTTTCTTTAATAATGTATGGTTTGGTTAATTTGAATTTTGGATAATTCAAATCTTTTTCGTATTCCTTTGGAGTTCGAATTAAAGAGAGTCCACTGTATAAGAATTGTGAAAATTTGTATAAAGACGAAGTACAAAAATACATTGCGAAGAAGTTGAAGTAGAGAAGGTCCGGTTAAATAGCAAGACGAACAGATGGAAGATGGACAACTAACGTTCTACATTTGATTCCCAGAGAAAAGGAACGACCTAGAAGTCGAAATACAAGATGGATAGATGAAACGAAGCGTTTTTTGGAAGCTACAGTCGCCAGTTATCTAAACGTTTTGTCTCTATTGTTTGCTTATCCAAATCCTGCAGAATATATTTATCTGAGATGGACTATTTATTAAGAAAACTAATAAAGTTTCGTCGCATTTTCAAGGGTCGAACTGCACACGCTCCTCACAACGTTTGTTCAGATATGAGACAGATAAGAAGAGGTGACGTGTTAGTGTTTCCTCCTGTAGCCGGCTGGTAGTGGTCACCACAGTTAAGGGGACGTTCAAGTATTACGTCCTTAGTCATTTGGAGCCCTTTCCTTGTCAGCAAAAATAAGCAAAGACGCGGCCCCTTCCTTTGTGCTTACGTAAGACGTCAAATTTCTTATCGTTATTTCGTAGTCCAAAATAAATGTTCAAATCTTAAAATCTACACTAATAAGTTTTCAATCGAATGTTACTTAAGCATTATTCTGATTCCCTCCCCTTTATCAGATACAATAAGCAAGCTTGAATTTCCTCCCCCCCCCCCGCTCCGGAATGCTTACATTGGGCATGTATGCTGTAAGAGTTTAGACTGGGAACGAACGCTAGTGCAACGAGAAGAAAAATATACCAGACACTCGGTAGGTATGTGGTAAATGAGCGGACAGTACAGCGTTGTTTAACATATTTAAGGACGGCGATGAATCCCTCCAGGACGCACCATATACTATAGATGAGGCACTCAAAACGGCTAATGAGGCCGATAATAGCCAAATATGTGAAACATTAGCAGAAGAATTCAACTGCAGTGTGAAAATCCTTCGACAACACCTCCACCAGCTTGGGAAACGGTATAAAGTGGGTGATGAGAGCCATATGAGTTGACTGTAGTTCAGAAAGTCACAATTACTTCTTTGCTGTCTCGTCAGGGAAAGGATCCATTTCTGGACACAGCGCTGATATGCAATGAGACAATGAGAATGGGTTCTTTACGATACTACATTGCGCCGTCATCATTGGCTGGCAGCACATGGACCCTCCTCCCAAACAACAAAAACCATAACTCCATCAACGGAATACTCTGTGTTTGGTGGACTGCTCGGGGTATCGTGCATTGCTAACTGCTGCTACAACTGTGTACTCGCAGCAATTGGAAAGTGTGTATGAAAAACTGGAAGACATGAAGATGACATTCTGTCACAGGACAACGGGAGGTCATATGTTGCTAAGGTCACCTGTAACACGATTATCCGATTTTGTTGGGAAACACTCACACATCCCCCATATTGTCCTGGAACTGCACCTTTGAATTACCATTAGTTTCATTCTAGGACAACAGGTCCGAGCCCTCGACGAGATAATAAACACACGAGATGAAAGAAAGTTACAGTCAGCTTAACTAAGAGGGAAAGTGTGTGTGGCCAGAATGTAGTGGATTTGAAGGATTTACAGTTCCTACATTTTATAAAACCACGAATCGCTGCTGATCAAACCTCAAGTACCATCACGTCTGGTATGACTGAAAGAAACTCTAGAACAAAGATCAGAGTTTGAATGGGCACACCCTCTTTAGTACCTATTGTAGACAGCGATATTCTCACAGAGTTGCCAACCTTAGCATAATTAGGCTAAACAAAGCATAATTTTCTCTGTCTTTAACAAGAACACAGTGACTTTAGCATGCTGACAAAGTCGAGAGGCAAATCATTTCAAATACTTCCAAACAGATGAACCTAATGAAAATATCTTTTAACGGAACAGGATATGATATCGAAAAATATTAATTTCCATCAGACATAATAATTAGAGCTGGGATTTTTATGTAATATCATATTGCAACATATGTACAAAAATATGTAACAAACACTGATAAAATATGTAGAATATTACGTAATGAAGGTAAAAATGTGTAATATCAACTAAACCAAATATGTACTGCAGGGATAAACATTTACCTTTGTTTATCTTTTCATATATACAACGGTGATCCAATAAATGAAACGTTTCATAATTCAACTTACTAACATTTTGTTACACAGTATTTTGCCATATTTCTATTACGTTTATTGTATATTTATTGTAGCGATAAACATTTATCTTCATTTATCTTTTCATAGATACAACGTTGTTTAATAAATGATTAATAATTCACCTCACAAACATATTTATGCACTATCAGGTATTTTGCCATATTTCTATGGTCGTAGACTGCCGCCGATAAGAAAGGATACCTGTATGCTGAAAACGACCTTTCCACGTTGCAAGGTATCACTGGCGCAAGTGGTCCTGTCATCATGCATATTTCGACCTACATTTACTCCAGAGAATGTCTGGGAATACCCTAAGTCCTTTGGGGAATCCCTTGTGCATACATTGCGCAATATTGAAATATGCATATTTGGATAGAGCAGGTTTGAAATCTTTGAGGATAGCCTTAGTTTTACCGTTAATGGTTGGAAATATCAAGCTCTAAACTTGATTTCCTCAAACTTACATTCCCTATAAAGCCGAAACAAAGCATTTGTACACCCTAGATACTTTGTACTATTTTCTTATATTCATGTCAGGAATCTTATGACGAGGTTTTGTCGATATTGTTTTGCAACACCCTGGAAATATTGACGATCTTGAATCGCTCTCCGCCCCGTGGGACATTTTAAAATGTAGTCGAAAAGCAACGTTTAGAAAGAAAATGGCAAAATATGTAGGTTTGTGTAAATTAACACGAAATATGTAACATAGAAAGAAATATGTAAAATAAAATTATCATATTATAATGATACTAGTGTTATAATTCATAAATATTTCTACTTTCTAGCGTTCTACATAACTGCAAATGGAATATGTAATTACATAAAAATCCTAGCTTTAATAATAATAATACCGAAAAATAATAATTTCCATCAGACATAATTGAACGATACAATAGAAAGTGAGAGCTAATATTCATTCCATTCGCAATTCAGGGTGCCACGACTAGCAAACAGTTTGGAATATTGTCTCTTATTCCTTATAAGGGCAGTCCTTTTAATTATATGGTAATATGTTCCTTTGACATTTCAGGCTTATTTCGAACTCCCTTGAAATAATAGTCTCATAGCTCATAGAGAAAAATCTGCTCCTTAATTTGGTCTATATTTGGTCGCCATAAGCTGACAAAAATACCAAAGTATCCCGGCAAAACTAAATATAATTAACCCTTTTCTTGAAACTATTTCGTTAGACAAATTATTAATCGCGTTGTGAAAAAATTATTGAAAAACCATTAGGCATTAATATTATAATTATTACAAATAGCTGTTGTGCCTACTCAATCGCGCAGCGTCAAATGAAACAACCCTCTTTCAACTGCTCCTTGGTTAAATATGAAGAGTCAGTAAATAGGTTACAAACCGGTGAGGGATAACAAAAATAAACGTAGATATTTTCGGAAAGTGTCACCAGATAGCAGCACCCTCATACTTCGTGCTAAGTCAGTGAGCAGTGCCACCATTCATTGAGAACATGTCAGTGCAGTGTGAGAATGACTATCGTGTTGGGTACGAATGTACGTTAGAGAAGCATCGAGCGGTGGTATATATTGTTTTTCGAGGGTGGAGGGGGACGACGGTGTTCCTACCAAGGACAGTCGTAAGGAAAAGCGTCCTGCATATGGACTGAAGTGATTTTTACTTGTTTGGTCCGCTCAAAACTCACCTTGGTGGTAAAAGTTTCGAGGGTCATACAGAAGTTGAACGAAAAGGCCGCATCTAAAGACTTTTATGCAGCAAGTACTGAGGCGCTCATATATCGCTAGAATGTCTCGATGTGAGACGTTGTTATGTGGAAAAATAAAACAGGTTGCCTCAGAAGTATTTTAGGATTAACAGCAAATGCTGTGTCCGTCTGTCAGTAACTTTAAACTCAGGAATTACTAGGGATAGGAAGGTGGCTCTGTCGTCGGAAAGCTTTTGGCGAGACAAGTTGAAACCCGTATACACATTGCAGGAGCTGCTCTGGAGATAGAGAGCAATTTATAACTTAGTAACTACTATGGTTAGGAAGGTTCTTGGGGTGGTGTTGGAAAGGTCTTGGCGAGACGAGTTCAAAGCTATATATTTCATCCATAATACAGGGGCGCCTGAGTTCTGGGGTGGGGAGAATTTTTAACTCAGGAACTACTAGGTCTAGGATGGTGGTTGAATTATTGGTTGAAAGGTCTTGCAGCTGAAGCTTGGTGGGAGCGTATATACACGGTCCTCAGACTGGACTCTGCCCGACTTGTTTATTTTTGTAGCCATTTGTAACCTATTTACTAACTTCCCCCCGTATCAAGCGCAAGTGGAATCAATTATAATTTACTTTATACACGTCTTGTGTTTCGCGCAACGAAGCTTTACGGAAACTTACCTTTATGTAGTGGGAGCAAAGAGGTGAAGACTAATGAAGCATATGAACTTGCTTTCTAAAGAGAAGGTTTGACAGTTGACTACACCAGTGAGCGCGTGATGATGGTAAAGTCGAAAGGAAGGAAGGACCTGGTAATAATACTGATATACACGCCTGCAACTAAATATCCGGAAGAAGAGGTCGAAATAAACTAAAAATATCTGTAGTATTTGATACAAAGGGAACCGGAGACCGCTTATATCATAATGCTCGGCGATTTTAATACAGTATTAGGTGAAGGACAGGATGGGAAAATATGGAACAGATAAAGTACTAACGGCCAATGAGATATTTTAAAGTACTAATTGATGCAGCTGAAGGAAGTTAATACCACGAAGAGAAAAGGAATAAGAAAGACAGTTACAGAAGAAATGCTGAACGAAATGAAAGAGGGAAGAAAATGGAAGCGTACAGATACACAAGGCGAAAAATGTACAGGAAGACAAATTATTCACATCGAAGTGAAACAGAGACAAAGCAAGAGAACCATGGGTGACAAAAGAAATGCAATGAAAAAGACGACTTGTTAAAAACAGGAAGATACGATATGATATAGAAGGAAGCAAGAATGATGGAATTTAGGAGATATGGAAGAAAATTACTCCATTAGTGATCGCAAAGGATAGATGAAAAGAATGTGCAGAGCTTTATGAAACGTTCCAATACTCACACACATCAAATACAGAAGTAACTAATGATGAATGATAATAAAGAGTTCAAATTAGCCCGAGAAGAATTTGAAATGGTTTTTAGTAAGATGAAAAATGGTACAATTTTGCAACAAAATTTACGACTCAGGAGACTTGACAAAGATAATTTTTAGAAACAGTTATGATTCCTCTGGAAAAGAAGAATGCAAGAATATGTGAAGATTACCGAAACATCGGTCTAACAGCGCTCCCAGATATCGCTGGTTTGAATCTAATTCTTAAGATTTTTCTACGAATATTCAACAAAAATTGTACGGAAGGGTGAATGCAGAAATTGCAGAGGAAGTTTGAATTTCGAAGACTGAAATGAAAAAGAGAAAGTGATAAATTGGTTTGTTAAGAATTACGAGAGAAAGTGATACATATAGAAAGGTATGAAACCAGATATAGCATTTGATGATCTGATAATGCATTCGATTTCGATTAAGTCGACTGCAAAATATTAATGAAGAATGCAGGCGTGGAACGGAAAGATCGAAGACTTATCAGGAACTAATATCAGAATCAGAATATAAGTCAGACGACGACTCAGATAGAGATGTTGTCTCTCACCGAATTTATACAGGGTGTCCCCGAAATAATGATGCAAACTTCAGGAGGTGAATATTTACATCAAAACAGAAAAAGGGTTCCTTTGAAGAAATTCAAAATTATGCATAGCAGGTGCTCAAAGTTATTTCGACACACAATAACGTAAGCGGTGTACGCTTAGCAAATCACACTCAAAGTAGTACCCGACAGATCTTTATAAGCATTTTTTATGATTGAGGGAATGCCACATGGATAGGTTTCACAACATAAGACTTTTATGATCACAGAATTCAATTGTTCATTAGGGCAAGCATAGAAATCCCCTCTAAGATGCATTTGCCAATCATAAACATAGCTTAAATAGATGTATTTTGTACTATCTCGCTTGCTATTTGCTAGGTCAGCCCCGCTTACGCCATTACTTATCGAGACATGACGTTATTTATGACGATGCCGCCTTAATTTTGAGCGCCTGTAGCTCCGAAACTAAGCAGATTTCGGAATTTCTTCAAAGGAACTTTTTTCTTGGTTTGATGTGAATAATCATTTCCCTAAGTTTGTCTCATTATTTCAGGGACACACTTTATATATTATAGAAGAGGTTGCAAAGAGATTCTTCGAAAGTGAAGAAGTTACGGTCGGGGCAAGAAAAAATCAGATGCATTAGATTTGCGGATGGTATAGTTCTTCCTGCAGAGAACTTAACTTCACTTAACAAGATGTTAAAAGAACTAAAGAAAAGCTGTAAGGAACATGCAATGAAAATAAACGTGAATAAAACGAAAGGTGCCGTAGTTTGAATAAATCGAACCATAGCAAACATCAAAATTGTAAAACAGATATTCAGTTTCAAATATTTGGGAAATACTGGGTGTTTCACAAGCTCTCAATCGCTATTATTTTTTCTTAATTTTCCAACAAACGTAATTTAATAAAATTTTACACGGACGTACTTTAATGTCTGAGAAGCAAGTGTTGAAGGTAGTCGCCATTCATGGTAGTAAGAAATGCATGCATTCGCGTCTCCATGTTACGGAATGTTTTTACCATCACATCAGGAATTAACACATTCTCGTCGAATGTTTTCTTGAAGTTCAATTTTGTAACATGGAGAACCTTGTGCAGACATCACTTGACTTGATGCAAGTGAACACCACTTTCAACACATGTTATAAGATAATAATGCTTCTCATACACCAAGATATGTCCCTGCCAAATTTCATTGATTCATATCCATTACTGGTGCGAATGAAATTGGGTTGGTGCAAATGAAATGTCCGCCCTATGTGCGTCATGTCCAAAGGCTGAAAAAATAAAAAAAACTACATTAACTGGTTAATCAATGTTGTCGTCGTCTGCATCCACACTCTGTTGCCATCGCTCAGCCGTGGCGAAAGGAGTCTGGAATCTGCGATGAGAAGATATCTTCATCTGCATGTTGCATCGACAGAGTATCAGGGAAGGCTCTGCCAAGAAGTGATCGAGATGCCGGAAGAGGTGGTAGTGGTAGAGGTCAGTGAGAGATCGGGAGAATACAGTGGGTGAGGAAGGGTTTCATACTGCAACTGAGGAAGAGCCTGCACCGTTCTTTGCGTGACGTGTGGGCGGGCATTGTCATGCAATATGAGGACACCATGTGTGTTGACCATGACTGGATGCTTGCGCTCAAGTTTGCGGTGCATTTCATGTAGTTCAGCACTGTAACGGAGAAAGACATGATGGATCAATGTTAGCATAGACCACCACACCAGCAACACCTTCCGTGGGTGAAGAGGTGGTTTAGGACACCGTCCTGGACGTTGATCACGATCCAACCATTGGCCTGACAGCTTACAATTGTCAAAGCAGATCCATTTTTCATCTGAAGTGACAATCAGGTGCAGGAAACCTCCCCACGTATTCCTTACACTCAACAGAATGCACACCTCCAGACGGCGATTCTTGTTGGCTGGTGTTAACTCATGTGGCACCCATGGGTCCTACTTTTTCACCTTACCGATCGCACGGAGCCGCCGACTGACAGTGATATGGTGTATGCCTAATTCGCCTGCAATGGCACGAACACTTTTCCGATGGTCCGCTTCCACGGTGTTCCTAAGAAGCTCATTCGAACATGATGTTGGGAGGTACCCACGGGCCATTTGGCAATGTTGTGTCACCAGAACGAAATTTGACAAACCAACAGAGAATAGTGTGTTCATTCGCCATTCCTTTCCCAAATGCACTATTAATGTTTTTTGAGGCTTGCTTTGCAGAATGTCCCAGTTTGAATTTATAAAGAAAAAATACTCGCAATGGTGCACTTTCATACGACTCTGTTCAACAACACATGCTTCCTGATGTCTGGGTACTCCGGCCTGTTTGATGGATGTATTAAGAGTTTGTGATACTAGACGCGTGATCTCAGTCGATCCCTGTGTTGTGTTACTGAGGCGCGCTTCCCACCAGGTGTTAAAGCGAGTGAAACACATAGTTTTATACACTATGTGATCAAAAGTATCCGGACACCCCGCGAAACGTGTGTTTATCATAGAGGGTGACATGCCATCTACCTCGTGGAACACATGGTCAGCGATCTCAGAGTAGTCAGAAAAACGAGCGAGAGCAGAATGAGGCAGTCTGAGAAACTCACGGACTTTCCACGTGGTCAAGTGATTGGGTGTTACTTGTGTAAGAAGTGTGCGTGCGAGATTTTCACCCTCCATAACATCCCTAGGTCCCCTGTTCCGATGTTATAGTGAAGTGAAAACGTGAGTGATGTTTACAACTAAACAGCGTGCAGGACGACCTCCCACATTGACGAGTGTTAGAGAGGGTCGTACAGCGTAATCACTAATCATCCATCGACTTCATCACACATGAATTCCAAACTGCATCAGGATCTACTCCAAGCACTATGACTGTTCGTGCGCGAGGTGCGGGAAGTTGTTTGTCATGACCGAACAGGTACATTCAAAACGTCGCTTCGCGTCGTGTAAGGAGCGTCAAAACTACACCATAGAACAGTGGAATACCAGTGAGTAGTAGAGTGTTGAATCACGGTATACAATGTGGCCATCCGATGGTAGAATGTGAGTGTGGCGAATGCCTGGTGCTTTTTGTTTGAAATTCGGTGGCGGTGGTGGGGATACAGTGTGGTCATGTTTCTCCGGGAGGGGTGCTTGGTCACCTTGTTGTTTATGTAATAATATCACGACACAAGGTTACGCTGACATTTTAAGCACTTTTTTGCTGCCTACCATAGAAGACCAGTTCGGGAATGACCATTGTGTCTTTCAATACGACCGAGCACCCGTCCATACTGAATCCAACTGCTTGACAGAATGAAGGCAAATCATATGCTTAGATAAAAAGGAAAGCTCAAGATCGGGATGATTATAGATGACTTATCTTGCCCTGAACCACCTGCCGCTTTCTACAGAACACTAATGATAAAGATGAATACCTGAGGCATATCTTAGGCATGTTTCTGTGCACTTTGTATTTGCCATAATCCTGTCACTACTTGTATTTCGAACATGGTTGGATCCTAGATTCAGCACATGAAATGTGTTTTCGAGAAAACAACGAAAAAGTACTCATTTTTAAGCTTTACGCACACCTAGCAACACTGATGCTAGCCGAAGAGTAACCAACTCTCCTGCAAATGACTATCTACATCAATGTTGACAACATATATAAAAATCGAAGTCTCAAGAAGAAAAAGAGACGAGCTGCTCAAACGCAAAATTAGGCTTTAGATGAAAAATGCAAGAAGAAGAAAAGCCCCTTTAATTACCGCAGGATTAAAGGAACTTGCATAAGACAATATTTGTATGAACGACTACTTTTAATATAGTGTATCAAAAACGAAACTATTAGCACTTGAGTGGAATGAGGGGAGTAGAAAATTCGTGACGGGTACGTATACTTACTATTCGGCGTGAAATGCAGCTACAGGTTACAATTGCGCACGGAGTGACCATCACCGCGCAAATTAGCGACCCGAAATTAATCATCAAACCCAATTTAGCCCTAGTGACTTAAATACTTACCTCGATAGTTGGTTCTGTACTCAAATCTAAAAAAAAATGTTTGATCAACGCAGTGGCGGATCGAGGATTTTCGTGAGGACGGGGCGCAAGTGGAATAAATAGACCAAGGAAATTTTCAATATTTTCCGCTAAGTGAATTTTTTAATTATACATTTATCATATTTCCCTCTATATCGCTAAATTTTAACATAGAATATTATACTGTTATCCCCAAAATGGATATCTCTAGGTAAGTTAGATTTATCCGGAAACAAATCGAAGACTTTTCCGAGACACGTTGTTGAAATAATGCTAATAATAATAATAATAATTTTCCATTTAGGAGGGGGCGCTTGCTCTCTGGATGCGCCACTGAATCAACGGAACTACTTTCCGCAAAATCAGAAAGGGATTGACAGTTCATGGTAGAACGAAAGGTGTTGTCAAGCGTGCAACACCTCTCTGATGACCAAGATGTCAGAGCGAACCCGCTGATACGAGTTGCAGAATTACAGACAATGACGGCAACCCTGCTGCGTTTCCTGGAAAACACCCCCTCTTGATTGGCCACAGTGTCCCGTTGCCAGGGCAATAGCTTCTTGCAGCCGACGCTGTCAATTCCATTCTTACTGTGCTACAAGCATAATGAAAAATTTGCAACACTGATATCAATCTCTACCTCTTTGCAAGAAAAATGCCATATAAAGCATATGGCAGATGATACCGCGTTACTTTTCTCATTCGTAGAATTGAATCGGCTTTCTTTAACAGCAGGTTGCAAAGAACGATGAGAGTCCCGTTATACAGCAGCTCCAGTCATCAACACCACACGCATACATATAACTTTATAACGTCACTCTCACAAAGACTCTGTTTCCGTTCTTTTTTGTTTACACAAAACACCACCTGGTGATGAAATTATCACGCCTTCCCACTTCTTGTAGTAGTCATTCAAACAAAGTGTGTTACTAATAGATACATTTCTTCAATGCTCATGACAAAGTCTTACGGAGGTAACACGCAAATATTTACATCACAGAAAGGAAACGAGACAATCATTATAATCACGTTGCGCAAACTCTGTCACCATCAGAGTTGTAAAATTATGTGTAAAAACTGTTTTCCAAGTGATGCACAAAATACAACAACAAAAGAAAGTAAAGAAACTTTGAAAAGCAGGAAAAACTTAGTTTTGGGGCCTTAATTTACAACAACAACAACAAAACATCCAATGTCAAATCTACGAAACAACAATTCTACACTTACAGCAAAATAAAGTAACCATGTAGTCCATGCTCAGTTTGGGAACACGTAAAATTTGGAACAGCTGCCTATTTATATCTCGTACATATCTATATGCATCTACCGATATACGCATGCTAGTGAAAATATAACTATTTTCCCCAACTAGCAGAAATGTTGTATTAGTGCATATTTTACAAACGTATCATGCACAAATAGTTTTTTTTTAAATTTTTTATTGTTTAAATGATCCTGGGTTCATTTGATGATACTTCCGCTGGAACAGATCTTCTTTAGTAAGTCAGGATTCTCTTCAAGTTTCTCTTTAAAAATTTCACATGACACATTAAGTTTGTTTTCAAAATTAACGTTACCTGAAAGGGACGCAACTTATTTGCGACTTTTACTCCACTCATATGTAGTTCATGAGAGAATCTTTCTACAGGGGTATTATTTTGTTATTTTTTGGCGGTTGAGGCATTATTATAATTACTTTACTTTTTTAAAAAAAAATCGTGGACAAACACTGCAGGGGACCAAAGTGTTATTTCGGAGACTGTCTCCGAAAATCGGGGACGAATAGTTATCTTACAGTAAAATGTTTAATGTATAATTATTAAAAATCATGTGTTTGAACACAAAACACTACGTTTCAACTGCATATAGCAGTAATTATCAAATGTAGTGTCACAGAACCATTTCTTAATTGTTTTAAATTTTATGACTTTCAAATGTTGCCAGATCATATTTATTTATCGAAACTCAGCCAGAGTTGCTACAAAATACGTGAGAGCAATTTCTTTTACGTTCCGTAACCTTTTGGAGTATTTTCCTCTGACCACCGACATTCTGCTTTTAGTGAAACAACAGAAATCATTTTGGCCTAAGCCAAAGATTCTTCAAGGCCATAAATGAATTCAAATATAACTGGAGTTCCTTTCATTCCTCCACAATCCCTACAGCCGGCCAACATATTTTCAGCTTTTTGTAATGAATATTCATAAATTGCAATAAAACATTCTTATCACAGAGAACAATATTGTTAACAATGTAACTGACTTACATAGCATACATCCAGTATTGGAATGGTAAGATATTCTTTACTTCCTTTCCGCTTGTTTAGTAAAATTAACAATGAATTATTGTACCAGCTCTTATATTCGTAAACAGTTCTGTGGAACTTCCTTTGCTCTGACGCTAATTT
>JAGDQP010008683.1:27284-61124 GCA_022664845.1 Lepisma saccharinum | reverse complement strand
TTATGTCTGCTAGAAATATAAAAGAAAACATACATCTTTGATTAGAATTATTTGATGCGAAAGTTTTTTATCGTGTTAGATCCATAGTTATAAAACTGTCCCTCAATGCCAAAGAGAAATAAACATAAAAATAAGTATTCTTACATTCAGAAATAATGGATCGTTTTCATTTAGGCCTATTGGAAATAAAGTGGTTATATTCGTGTAGAAAAATATATCTGTCTATTTAAAATTTAAATAGTTCTAAGCCCATAATGTGCTGTTGAATTTTATTGATGGCTTTAGGCACCTAAGGCTCAGGCCAGGATAGGAGAGGGGAAAGGATTCAGGCCAGGGCCTATGTTGAAGGTGCCATTCCTGCATTTGCCTGGTGTACCTGAGCAAAAAATCTGGAAAAACTTCAGTCAGGATGGTCAGCCGCTGGAATCGAACCCATGACGTCCCGAATGCTACACCAACGCTCTACCACTGAGCTACGGCGGCTCGGTAATTAATGTGCTGTTGAAAAGACTTGTTAAATTATTAAGAACAATGTTGATGATGATGAGTGTTCTGCCCGAAGGCATCTCTTGACCTGAAGAACCCAGAGCTAGGTCAACCGATGGTGATTTGCCATTGCCTTTCATCGCACGAAGATGACGTCCTGAGGACGGGACCTACAGTTTAATTTGGATTCCGAACCACTTGTGTCCCCGCTGGGAATCGAACCATAGGAACACCCTGATTACACTATTAAGAGCAATAGAAACAAATTTAACATCACAACAAAAATAGATAAGAAACGCTTCTTATCGGTCACCCTGGTCGGTAAGAGGAAAACTCGTGAATTTTATATAAATTATATACCTGAAGTCAGACACAATAGTATACTTAATACATATGACTATTCGTATTGTTTATGATATAAAGCCAAAACAGAACATTTGAAAAGCTCGAAAAATCAATGTCATTATTAATAGTTTTAAGCCAAAGACTTTTACAATAAATGTAAGGACAGTCTTCTTCATTCTTAAATATTTTTTTCTGGCACACTCTAAGCTAACCGGGGAAGGCGGAGTTTTTTTTTTTTTTTTTTTTTTTTTTTTTTTTGGTCTATATAATGTCATTTTCGATAGATTGTAGAACTTAAATATCAAGTTAAAGCTGTCCGAAAACTAGAGATAAATTGATGTACATTTTAATGACATACATCTTGTTTCAATTATATTTATGTGAAAGTTGCCGACTACTAGTGTATGTCCGACGACCGGTGCCCATAGCCTATTTTCAATTTTATAATTTTCTTTGTAAATTTATGCAGGTAAACCGTTGGTTGTAGTATTTGTGTGTGTGTATTCTCAATTGTTTTTCTTCATGAAAAGATCGTGCGTGGCACATACAAATGATATACAAGTAATACCAGGCAGTGCACGGCTCGCTGTTTCATTCCTGCCAAACAAACAGAGAAACAGTTGAATGTTCAACTTGCGCCATGCTGGGAATTAAAACCCACGCAGACGGTGGCGCCAGTTCTGCCTCTATTGCAGTTTTATAACTATGTTAAAATCATATGAGAATACATTAACATCATCAACCTTACTTTCAAACAAATATCATGGGAAGTAAATATTTGGCTGTTAAATTGACACATGCTTATTTAGAAATAATGAATAGAAACTCACCAAAAAGACATCGGGGGTCTGCTCATAACTGTCCATAGCGACGTTCTTTCAGAGAGAGGAACTCGTTGATTACTTTGTCGATATCAGTGTTCCTACTTTCTTCACTTTCGATACTGAGTAATGCTAATGAGTTCAATCTCATCTGTGACGTGGTGCTACGAAGGTACGACTTGATCCATTTCAACTTGCTAAATGATCTCTCGGGTGTTGCAGTCGTCACCGGCAGGGTGAGAGAGAATTGTAAAAGTGTACACAAAAGCGGAACACTACTAGCGAGGGCAAAGTTATCTACGATTAACAATCTGGCCAGATCATTGACGGTTAAAAGTTCACAAATTTTATCCTTCATTACAGTTCGAAAACTTACAATTTGTTGGCGCAAAGTAGGTGATAAATCTGTTGATTAAAATTCACAAAGCTTTTCGGCTCTTTCCTGTATTTCATTTTCTTCTAAGCTGCAGAGTACTAGTGGCTGGAGTAGTGAGAACTTTTCTGTTATGTCATTCATGCTCTCATAGCGCACTGCTAGTTGCTGAATAACAATGTTCACTTACTTATTAAAAACAAATACTCGGAAATTTCGTTCTGGACATTCTATTCATTCATCGAATGCCAACTCATCAAAAAACTTTTTTACATGCCGTTGGCGCCGAGCTTTGGAATCTGGGTTAATTTTCCAAGTCTTAGCCAATTCTTGCGCTTCCAATAAAATGCTTTGGAAATGTTGTCTTAATTGCATCATGTTATTTCTAGCTCACTGCAATAACGAGGAAGCTGTCAATAGATCGATTGACGGGTCTTGTAAATATTTTGAAACAATGGTGGTTGACTGAAATATTTTACACTGTAACGCAAGCATTACTATGAACTCAAATGAATTAATTCCGATCTTTATGGTCATGGTTTCTCTTCTTTCAGACGACTTACTTGAAAACAGAATGATATTATCAAGACATATCATCACTTGTGCAAATGCATTCTTCAGAGCAAATAAGCTGTCAAAGTGTGAGAACCATCTTGTCGGAGAATGCTTTTTAACTGTTCGTTTGGTTGTTTCATTATCTAGGGCACTATTGAGTTTCTGCCATCGCGGAAGACTTTCACTAAAGAAAACATAGCTTTTCTGAACGGTTGTATAAAAGCTTGTAATTTCTGATATATCACTCACGGAATCGTTTATTACCAAATTTAAATTGTGCGCCGTGCAATGCAAATAAACGGCAGTTGGCACTCTGTCTTTGATTAGCGCTTGAAGACCACGGTATTTCCCACTTAAATTCGTGGCTCCATCATACCCCTGCCTACGACACTTGTTTATATTTAATTCATTGCATTCCAAAATGTTCAAAACGTAACTCTCGAAAGCTTTTACAGTTTATTCTTCCAGTTCATAAAATCCTACAAACGATCCGTGGACAGTTACTGACTTTCCTGCTTCTACTTTAACATACCAAATAACCACGCTTAATTGATCAGTTCTACTTATGTCCTGAGTCGTATCTAGTAATATGGAGCTTTTTTTCTTCGTATAATTGACCTTAACACCGAGAGATATTAGTTCATTTTGTATCTTAGGACTGAAGTATTTTATTCTGGTATTTTCGTTAGAAATATTCTTCAGTATAGAGTCATAAACGGCAAATAGCTCAATAATGCTTATAAAGTTTCCTCTATTATGAGAAGCAGATCCTTCATCGCGACCACGAAAATGTATATTACAATGCGCTAATGTTAAAATTACACTTAGAACACGGAAAAGTATACCTTTGATTTTTTTTTTTGTTTTCTTCCTTTAAATAGTCTGTTACAGTACTATTGTTCTTTTTTTCAATTCTCGTATGCTAAACAGGGGCGTCGTTTAAGGGGGGATAGGGAAGAAGATTCTCCTCCCCCCAAAGTTATCAAAATATCAATAAGTTGGTAAATTAGCGTAGTTGGTAATATAAGTTGGAAGAAGGCCATTATGTTGAGTTGACTCGATTGGGTTAACATTTTCTTAGCTATCGCGTTATTTGCTGTAAATTATCAATTATTTTATGGACTTGGGGTAAATTTCATGTAATATCCTATCCTGAAACTCACATGTTCATTTTTAACTTCACTTCTTGTAACTGACCACAACTTCACTTTTGTTCATTTAATATTCCTAAAACATTTTTAGGGGTATTTAATGAAAATATCAGGAAGTTGTACACACTGACAAAAACAGCCTTCTACGTCAACGTCACGTATGCCAAGTGTCGGAATTGAAGATATTCCGACTTCTAGTGTGGATGAAAATGATACGGAAGACGACGTATCTCGAAGCTTCCCGGTAGAAGTAGTCAATGAAGAAGTAGCAGTGAATTTAGTAAATAAAGAAGCTTGTGACAATGAAATTTTTGGAAGTGAAAACAAGGATAATACAAATAGTGAACATATTTTGAATAATACAATCCCAGATACAGAAATAGCCGATAGTGTGTCTCATTCACGGCTAGCATGGGTTGAATTTACGGGTAAAGTCTATTTTTTGTTAGATAGGTGTCGTGATGCAAGCGAGTTGGAAAACTTGAACAGAAAGAGGTGATAAATGAGAAACTTGCTACATATGAAATATTAAGTGAACGTATATCTATAAAAGAAGAGTGTGAAAAAGCTGTGAACATTAGTGAACAATTTCTACGTAGCTTAGAAGTCGAAAATGATTCTGTTGTTGAAGAGGGTTCAGATAAAGGCGATTCTCTAGTTGAAAAATGATCCTGGACTAAGACTACACAATCTTTTGCACAATCAGAAGAATTATCTAATACGACTAGGCCCACACCAGCCAAACTTAGGGCGTTTTGCAAGTGATGGGAAAGACAGATTTTATTCATTATAGTTCAAGGAATTTGAGTATTTAGAATGCAGTACAGTTAAGGACTCAGCTTTTTGTTTCATGTATTTTCTCTTTCCGAGTGCGGTAGACAGAGAAAAGAGTGAAGAATCGTGGTCAAAAATTGGTGTCAGAAACTGGGGGGAAACGAAAAGTTCTGGAAAAAACAAGTTGGGGAAATTACAAATATATTTCTCCTCTACAGCACACAAATCAGCACTGTATAGTTACTGCAATTGTTTGCTAAATGAGCGTCATATTGACATTCTTCTTGACCACAAAAAAGATCGGTGTTAATCGGAGAAGAGAAAGTGAAAATGCTCCACAGAGAAATTGATAAGATTTTACTAGATACTTGTAGAATGTTAGAAAGACAAGGATCCGTGGTTCAGGATCAGATCCAGAAAATGGCAACTTTGTTTAAATAATTTCATTACTCTCAAGATATAATCCTGTTTTACGAAGCTGGATTCAGGGCAAGAAACTACATCCATATCATGTAACATAGACTATATGAGTCCTCAGTCACAAATGAGTTGATTTACTTACTTGCTGACGAGATAAGAAAAAGTGTGGTTCAGGAGATTCAAGCTGGGACAGATAAAATAGGTCAAGGAATTGCGAAGCAAGTTTGTGGTAGTCTGCAAAAAAAGGAAACTGATATATCTTTGATGGCGTTTGAATCGTACGATTTTGCAAGTAATATATCTGGAAAATGTAATGGCGTACAGCAGAAAGTGTCAGAAATTGTTGGTCATTGGATTCCTTATATAGCATGCCAAGATCGTCCTACAAAATACTGTAGTAGAGCATAGCTGCAACGTAAGCATAATTATAAAAGTGCTTTTCAACACACTGGAAGCACTGTATGTGTTCTTTTCTTCCAGTACAAAGAGATTTAAGCATCTACACAAGAAAATTGAAGAGGTTGAAAATGCTATTCAACTGAAGAATTTGTTCAGACTCAATGGACAGGAAAAGCTGAATTCATAAAAGCTATTAGTGCATCTCTTGAGCTCATTTTTGATGCCTTGGAAGAGATTTAAAACGATGATGAATTTGATTCAGGAACCAGATCACAAGCGTATTGTCTGTACAAGAAAATCAAGACGTTTGCTTTCATACTTAGTTTGTTCTTCATGAAGAATGTTATGTACAAGCCAAAAATATTAACTGAAACTTTGGAAACACCTGATCAAAATGTAAGTGATTGCATTGGAGTGATAGAGAGTACAATTAACACTCTAGATGCGATCAGTAATGATTCCACTGTAATGAATGACTTGATTGAAAGCGGCATCGTATTTGCTAAAAAAAAAGATGTTGAAGCAGAACATGATTTCCAACTACACCACAGACGAAGCATCCTGCCAAAGAAGTTAGATGAAACTTGCTCATACTGAAACTAACAATGAATTTAAAGCAGTTCTTCAGAAAGGATATCCTAGATATTCTGTGCTGTGGCCTTCGAGAAAACGTAACTGCAATAACAGCTACCATCTTGCCTCTACATTCAATTTTCAAGTTCTCCTTGAGAAAGGAAATTTTGACTGTTCAGGCAGTGGAAGAGGCAGTTAACATGTTTCCTACAAAATTGAGGCACAATGTTTGTGCTCTGCAAAGTGAGCTAGAAGTTTTATTTGATGTATGTAACGATAAGTCTGTTACAAGTATGGAATCGATGATTGACACTGTGGTAGAATGTAAAAAACATTGAAGTCAGGCCTTTAAACTTTGCCAACTGGTAGTAACGGCAGGATATAGGGTGTGTAAGAACGAAAGAATAAAAACCAGTTAAAATTTGTGAAGAGAACTCTCAGATCAACAATGACTGATGAAAGAATGGACAATTTAATTGTTAAAGTTTGAAGCAGAAATTGGTGACAAGGTTCACTTAGAAAACGTCATTGATAGGTGGTCTAAGCTAAAACAAAGAAGAATTGTTGTGAAATGAGAAAATGACTTTCGGATGTTCGCGGGAAGAAAAAAGTCGCCAACAATTTTGCTGTGTCAATATTGTTTAGGTGTCAACAAAACCCTGTAAATATTATTTAGGCGTTTGCTGTAAATTTGTTTAGGTATGTAAAGCCTAAAGGTGTTTAGGTGTTTGCTTTTCACAATTGAGGACGTATGCAAGTTGTAGTGTACTCCTACATAAGCAGCATTCAACATAGCCTACCACACTACGTTTTTTAAAACTGTATTTCTACAATTGACCGTACAGTCTTTCACTAGTTCTGAAGGTTTTCGTGGAGATTGGCTGACAGGTATGTACCTAGACTGGCCATAAATACTGTTCCAAACTTTAGGTACATCATGCGCCACCTAGTCGTAGCTGAAAAAATACCCTTCTAAAATCACCAGTTGCGCATCGTAAATGCTGATGATCCTGATTTGAGGTGTTAAATTGAGTTTCATATCTGAGGCAAATAACCAAGGAATAGGGCGAATATGAAAATACTGTTACTGTAATAGTTTTGCATGAGGTTGGTAAAAGTGCGAGTGGGATTTTCAAAACAGTTCGAAAGCTGCAAATTAGCACTGTTAATTTACCGGACGACCCAGTGGCTCAAGTATCAGAGGGTCCTAAATGTTCAGTATTTATGGTTAGACTAGATAGTTATATGAGTTGGCAAATTTGCATCAAGACTTGGTGATTTCAAATGTCATCCCCCCCCCCCATCGTATAGTGTTCGCTACGCCACTGATGATAAACACAGCACGAGATGGATGGTGGATGTTTCATGTTTCAGTATTTTTTTCGATACACCTTGCCAGTCTTTAATAGAAGCATTGCACCAAACTTCTGTAAAGTTTTTATTACTTCGATCGGCGAAGAGCCACCGCACATGGCAATACACCGAGTTTAATATTGTTGAAAGGGAAAGCCAAAAACAATGAATCAGTTGACCTGTTTTCGTTTTTATGTGATAATACTCAGAACTAAACGACCTTTTTGTTAGTGGATCCTTCGGAAAAGGTCCATTTTGTTGATGAGGCTCTAAATTCATAATTTTCATTTTCAGGTCGTCCCCTAAATCGCGAATGAAGCGGCCACGATCAGTGTCAATATTCATATCGCCACTATTTCAAACATGAAACATACGTAGTGACAAGAAGCACTATCACACGACTTTGAATTGTCACTGTCATTTTGAGTTATCACACCTTCGTCACTATACACTAGATCTTACTTGAACTTACCAATGGTTCCTCACTTTTAAAGAAAGCTGAAATTTTGGGCAACTTCTTAGCAGCTTTCCTCCCGTTCGCAAACTAATTTTCGTTTCTGAGCACCACATAAAAATTTAGACTTTGCAGTACTTATTATTAAATACGCATTAGCACTATGATAGTAACAGCGACTCATTAGTTATGTTATAAATAATCTCATTGGAGAACACACAAAAGGAGCAATAAGTAAAACGCTAAACCAGATTTGCACGAGAAGACGCACAGAGACACTTAATAACATTACACAACTCACGATACCGCAAGTGAATATCGTTTTTGTTGAAACTCGAATGAAAGTAAATAATTGAGAAATTTTATTTGAAACACCGCCGCACTTCAAACCCGAAATAAAACTTGAAAGACAACCAAACAAAGGAAGAAGAAGAAATCTTTCAATTTAGAAAACGAAGATGTTTCGTCCAAAGGTCAGGACATCTATGGGTCACGACTTAGAGGGTTAGACAAGGGCTCCTCTTGTTTGCAACCGAGAGGAAGGGGGAATTCGGAGACGCAAAGAAACCGTAAGTTTTGTGACTTTATTACCTCCTGTGTCCTTAATGCTTTCTTTCCGCTCTTTTCTTCAAAATCTGTCAAACGACGAAAGAACTCTTGAGCTAATCAAAGGAAATGGAAGGCCAAAAGTTATTGGATTCAATAAAAATACTGAAGTGAAGATGCCAGATGTTTGGGAAATAGCCTTTGGTTTAGAAAGCCCATCCTCCACCTAAAAACTTTAGTAAACTTTATTTTTGTATGGGCCAGTCTAGTGACTTGGCACTTCGGCCCGTCACGATTCGCCTTTAGCTGTTAAGTGTTAAAAGCCACACTCATGCCCCTGCCGGGACTCGAACCCGGGACCTTCGAGCCGATGGCGTACCACCACAGACCGCTCGGCCACCCGGCCGGCTCCTCCACCCAAGTCATTGATCTTGACCGACAACTGTCATTTGTTATTCTCTGGCATGGTCCAAAGCTTAGGAACGTAAAGACTGTTTGCGGCAAAGTAAATAAATAAAATACGTTCCGGTATTTCAAACTATTAACTTGTATACACTTTTTTCTTTCCTATTGTTTTGGAAATAAAAATAACTATATATAAAGGCAATTTACTGGACTTGAAACTAAACTTCGTAAGTAGGCCCCCTTCAACCCAAGCCCCCCCCCCCCGGGCCCAATCCTAAATACTTTATTTCCTTCCTTCCTTTTGCTGAGAAACCAAAGGAGTCAAGGAAAGGAACCTTGGAAGGAGTGTAGAAAAGGAAGCATTTTGAACGTTGTACACTTGGTGAATATAGCGACATCTTTCAAAAGCATTAGAAGCGTAGACTAGTGTGCAGCGGGTGGCGGGATAGGAGTGGTGGTTGTGATATCGTAGGCAAACAACCCCAATTGAAAAAGCACGAATAATTAGAAACGCAAACAGCTGCGCAGTTGTACTAGTTTTGCAAGATGCTTTGATTGCGTGAGCTTTCCCCCTCTCCTTCGCTCGAGGGGTATTGCACGGCGCGTATTTTTAAGACAATGATTTACAGGGGGGCAAGGAGGCGCTTTCCCCTCCACCCCTACCCGGAGAAAATGATACTACTACTAACATGGCATAAAATGTGGGGATCATGTCAGTCAAAAAAAGAAGGCAGTATGTGTATGGGTGGTCCTTGCCCCTCCCAAAAACAATCGTAACATGGGCGCTCTTGGTCATATTCCTTATTCATTACGTGTACCGACCAGTAAGCAGGTCTTTCGTTACAATTGCTATTCTTCACGTTCTTCTCTTCGAAAGGCTTTCCAGGGAACAGCTACACATAAATGTTTCAGTGCTTTTTGTAAGTTGTATTATTACATAAATCAGCGAGAAGGTTTCAAAGCGTTCAAAATGCAGTGCTAAAGAAATTATCAACAACGTGATGCGTGCAACAAATTGCTTGAAATTTTATAGAGTAACTGCATATTATTTGAAATCAATTTTGTGACATTTTCTATTCCTCAATAGTACAATAAATAGTGTGTTCAGTAAACAATATGAACAAGAAGAATTATCCTGAATATCCGCATATATCCTGTTTCGATGGCGGAATACAGCTGCATCTGTCATTATTAATGCACATAAGATGGATACTGCTCACCGTTGTCCCGTGGCTAGGCTCGTGAAATTCAGTAAAACTCGAAGCGGACGTAGTTCAGTTGGTACAGCGCAGATATTCCGCCAGTATTTTGTTTGCGGGTGTGTAAAGCCAGGGAGGGGGCATGTACGGTTTCTATAGATTTTTGACAGTATAAATTTTAAAGTTTACAGTTTTCTAGAAAATTTGGGGGTTACACCCCCACATGGGGTCTGGTAGAATCACTGATAGAGCTTTAGATTCTCATTCAGGAGGTCCTATGTTCGATACCAGCGACCAACCATGCCGACAGGTTTTTCCACGGATTTTCTTCAGTCACTTCAGGCAAATGCCGGATGATGCCTTCAACTTAGGCTCTGGTCGACTCCTTCTCTTCCTGACCATCCTGGCTGAGGTTTTCCACAGTTTTTCCTCAGTCATGTCAATAAAATGCCTTGATTGTACCTTCAACTTAGGTCTTGGCCCTACCCTTTCCCCTCCCCTGAGTCAGACTGAGTCTTAGATGCCTGAAAGTAATAATTGAAGTTCAAGTTCGAACCTCACGGGTGACCATCCTGACAGATTTTCCAGGGTTTTCCTCTTTACTAAGCGAATATCGGAATAGCACGTAAGTAAGATCCTGACCGCTACCTTTCCCATTCTTTCTTTCCTTTACCATATGCCGGACCTATTGAAAGTTACTTAAAGTTATACTTCAATTCAATTCAACAAGAGGCAATCCAACGTGATATTAAAAAAAGAAACAGCAATACATCAGATCATTTATTGTAGTATTTTCCTATCTTGTACACAAGAGCAGAAGAGAATGGACCGCACCACATACAGCGTCTACTAAGAATAGGGCTTTAACAAAACTTCCTTTGATTTTGAAACTATCATCCCCAGCAACGCAAGATGACGCTTACCTAAAATAAATGCTTTCTTCCCCTGTATTTTTTTTATGTTGCTGCAAATAACAACAGAATCTTATTTTGAACAGAATCTTTCAAATACTACGAAAGAATAAACAAACAATGAAAGGAACGACTGACTAACTCCATTGATACAATAGAAGGAACAACGGAATGCAAGATGCTAATCCCGCGGAACTACCCTCCCCCACACCATCGGTTTCAACGCGAGGTCACTTCTTCCCTGCGCAATGCTTTCTTCATCCGTCAATTCATAGGTGGCGCTAGTTTCTACATGAAACAATTGAACGCTAAAGGGTACGAAGGATGCACTGCATGTAACCTTGGCCAAAGGAGGCAAAGAAGGTCAGAAGGAAAGGAAAAGACGTTATATGATCCGTCCTTAAGATGGCCGACCTTCCGGTAGGAAAGGAAATAGGAGATGAAGGGTGTATTTAGGATGTAGCTTTGGTCTACCCTATGTATAACATATACATAACTAAAAAGGAAAACATGAAGGATAATTTTCATGAACGCTTGAGTAGAACACGTATAAGCGGGGGGCGGGGCGGTTAACCGTGTTTCAATTGGCTACTCACCCAAATCGCAACCAACGCAAGCTTTCATGAAAATCAACCCGGAGGCGCGCCAATTGAAGAATTTATAAAGTGACGTTATATGAGAGAGCGCCACATGCTTTTCTTTTTAGCCATGCATAAACAATTTTTTTTTTTACTTTTTAGTACGAGTTGTTTAAGAAAAGTATGTTTTTAAAAAGTTTGTTTAAAAATATTTTTTTCGATTTGATTAGGCACAAATTGTATTTTGACCCAAAATGGTGAATAGTTTATGCATGTGTTCAAATAGTTAAGTTTTTCCGGCTTCAGGTTGTCTGCTGTTTTCGTCGCCCGCACAGTCACAAGCTTTTGAGTGATACTATTGCTTTCCTACGTTGGAAAATTTTTTAAAGTATTTTTTGTGAAGAATAAGATACATACACTTTACACAGGAATTGTTTTAGCAAATGTCAGCTGGAAGATATTCTTGTAAAGTAAACCAAATGACACTATGTAAACATATGAAAGAAACGTCGTGAAAGGGAAGTGGTTAATGTCTTATCATCAAAGTAGTCAAAGATAACTCATTGTGTTTATTTTTCTCTGGTATACAAGTTTAAAGACTTAACAATGATATCAGATGGAAAAATGTTGGTAAATTCGAGACTGTTCTTCATTGTTATTATTATAAGTTTATTGGATTATAGACTTGCAGGCAGCGAAACATGCAAGTTTTCGTTGAATTCCACTTCGCATGAGAAAGCGAATTATGATCTGTCGGGGTAAGTAATTAAGTAATATGATTATCTAAATATAATTTTCAGAATAATTCCCGTTACTGTACGTCTCAAAATATTTTGGTATGCCCTTCAGTACAAGGATAAAAACCAAAGTACAAGGTTGCATGTCACTGTTGAATATATCCTGTATTCAGTGTCCGATTTGTGCAATTTCCAGAGAGATGGAACAGTTTCTCAGACCGTAGAATACCGTAATATATGCCCGTGGATATCCCAGCTTTGGGGGTTATTTAGGAAGACTCGCAGAGGGGAAAATCCCAACCGTCCTCTCCCCTTTCAAATCGAACTTGGCTTGTACTGTAGGAATCCAAACTTCTTTTGCAATGAATGATGTTTAGAGTTGAGTATAGCTTGCCCCTTGTATTTCAACATATTTTTGCCCATAAAATTTATTTTATCGTTATCAATATATTTTTAGTCAATTTGGGCAATTTAGATAGTTCAAATCACTGCAAATGCCCATGCTCTCGACCTTTTCATTGCAGAGTATTATCTGCGGAGTAAGCGCTATTTACTCATCTGCAGAGCTGCTTCATGGTAAGCACTTCATGGCTGTTATTCTGGATTCTTTCATACGTAATGCAATCTAACCTAACCTCAAGTAATGTGTCATATCGAATCTGGGTAACGCCGCAGTTAGGAAAATGCCGTTTCTGTTTTATTTATGATATACTAACATGAACTAACCTAACCTTAAGTTACAAATCAAAGGTATAATAATAATAATAATAATAATAATATGAATTTTATTGTCGTGTAAGCACAAGCCATAGACAACGTCACACATACATATAAATTCAATACCAATGACAAATATCATTACATTCATAAAATTCGTTAATTAAATAAAAAGGATTAGATACCAGTCGTCCATTCAATTTATTTTTAAATACCTTCATGGTAAGATCTCTTAATCTTTGAGGTAGTTTATTGAATAATTTAGTACCCATAGCTACAAAATTATTTTGAGTTTTAGACAGCCTCATAAAAGGAGTGTAAATCTGTCCACTATTTCGTGTATTGTATGCATGTATATCGCTTCTAAAATTACATTCTGTCAGATTACCCCTTCTATTCACAAGAAGTTTGTAAATATATAAATTGATAACTGTCATGATTCCAAGTTTAATAAAGATTGGTATAGAAATAACTTACAGTTTTCCCATTGTATAAGGATATGTATGTCAGTGATCTAGAACCGTCCCCAGCAGGGAAACCAAAACGCGCGGGAAATAATAAAAACATGGTCTTATATGAAGTTAAAATGTACTCATAAGGGCACAAAACCTATATGTTTAAGAAGGTAAAGTAGTTAGTCCTTCTTTCTTAGTACGCAATGCAACTTTAAATTACGTGTTTTCATTGTTTTACTGGCTAAAATTGAGGGCTGATATTAGTGAAAGTACATAATTGAGAAGGAAATATATATCCTTCCACTCAGAATATCTCGTAATTTTTCTCAGAAAAACAATGAAAATTCACTAGAAAATCGAAAACACGTTATTCTGACTGCATTGTATTCTATAAAAGACGAGAAGTAGCTAATGTTGTTGTTTTAAACACGGTTTTGATGCTACCTCTGTGAAACTGAACTAATTCCCTGTCAGAAAAAATGAGTGAGTTGTCTCCTTTTCCTGCGAGTAGTTTAGTTGAGTGACCCTGTTACAGATACCCAGGAGATGTGAGTAATCCGAGGAAGTTTAATTAAATTAGTGAACATTGGTTAGGTTGGGTTGGAAAAGTCAGGTTCATTATTTTTTTGCACAGGCGATTCGCTTAGTCATTACGTCACTCACGCACCCTTCGCCCTACAAGGGAAGAAAGTAGTTCCCACTTCGCAGTCATATTTATCGGTAACAAACATATTTACCTCTCTCCTTCACTTTCTTTCACGCTCATCTTATATTTCTAAGTCACTGTTTTGTAAATATCTCATTTCTTCCTGTAAATTTTGGAGAAAAAAATGTCCACCTGCGAAACTGCACCCGAAATTATTAATAAAGTGTGCCATTAAATTATAAATTGCGTCTGTCCTATCAAATTACTTGCAAAATTTTCAATAATAACGTAACTTTTTTAACACATTCCATATTGGCACATGTACCATATCCACAGAAGCACAAAGCTAATTAGAAAATAAGCCAATAAAAGATAAAAAAAAAAAAAGCAGCACTGTGGTTACCCCGTCTGTTGTGATCTGATTGTTGGTATGTCGGACACAAAGTGACACTGGGAAAGTTGAGGGGCAGTTCAGGCCGAGGTGGCTCAGTGATAGAGCGCTCACCTCCAGTGCTTTGGGGTTTATGTTTTCTCGGGGTTCTCCCGTTCCTCCTGCTCTCTTAATTCCGCCACTTCTCCCATCATCATCCATTCGGCATGAGTGAAACTTGCCTAGAGGCCTTAAAAGAAATTTGGATCCTATAGTAAAAAAAAAAATCATCGCTTGGAGGAGCCTTTTTGCATTCAGCACATGCGAAGATTTATTTATTATTACCCAACTGCGCGAAGATGGCTTTGGTTCAATGGGGTATAACTAAATGTATTATCTTCCTGTTATTTTGAATAGTTTCAGTGACATATTTTTTTTTGTAGTTTTGCCTAATGCTTCTAGAAGAAATTTCAAACAAAATCATGTCAATATGCGCAGTGTGTGCCTTTAGAATGGGTCCACGAACGTGGACCTCAGATTCATATTAGGACAAAATAAACGCGATTCCCTGATGAAAAATACTGAAAAACGAGTAATAAAAGTAGTAGAAACGAATTGTAAGTTTGTTTGGGATAAAGATTTTCTCATCACAATTAAGTACAGGTGTTTCGTATGTATGAGCTGGGCGTAAAGGGCGCTGTCCCGCCAACCCCACATGTTATTTGTCCTATAATTTTTATGATAAAATTTAATTATTTCTATTTTTAGATCTTTAACCCGTCCCATAAACGTTATTGACTTACCCTTACCATTGTTTCGACAGAAATCAAATCGAAGTTGATGGAGGAAACCAGGTCATTGTTCTATTTCTGGAGTGGGGGAAATAAAAAATAGACATATTAGTCTTCATATTGTGTTTTCAAATGTTACTTTATTTTTCCTCTTACATTGTGTACACTGAGAAGTGGGTGGGTTATTACGGTCAGTCACGAATTGATAATTGTTTAAATGTTAGTAAGTTCGTTATTACTTACACATGTTGCATTTGACCCTTATGTCTGTCTACTTTGTATGCGGTATATACCAAAACAACAGTTTATATGTTTGGTAAATAATTTTTTGAAAACTGTCTCATTGATTTGATGCAGATGCACACACCCTTGATAAAAGTCATACAGATTTCTTCTCAACAACAGTTACTGTGATTTGTGTGGAGATGGAGTTGAGGAGTTCGAAGTCACAAAGAATAATGTTTATGATGATTATAGTGATGATGATGTAGAAGATGAAGAAGTTGCAGAAACATGTGTTAGTGCTGTTTATGGAACTGGAGCAACAAGTGTTTCGGCACAACAGCTACGAAACCGTGTGACATGAAGTGGCGTAACAGAACTGTAGACCCTGAGGGCAGGAAAATATTCTGCTGATTATGAAAATAAGAAAAGAGTGTTGGAATCATTCTTCGAATATCTTCCTTTCATTTTTTGACAAGGACGTGAAGAACAAACAAGTTGGTCAAAAGAGGAGAAGGGCCTCGATGGCTAAATGGTATAGCGCTCACCTCAGGTGCTAGGGGCCGTCGGTTCGATCTCTGCCCATGCCATGTGGGCTTTGTGGTGGATAAACACCGTGTCCGTGGGTTTCCTCCCACTTTCGTCATTCAACCAATTCATCCCATCACCATCCATTCGACCTGAGCCAAAGTTGACTTACAAATTAAATTTGGAAGAGGAAAAGAAGAAAGTATGCATTTCTCAGCCAGGCGTGGTGAAATCGTATAACGATAAAATGAGTGGAATGGATTTGTGTGACAGATTTCTCGCTTATTATAAGTGTTATTGCCACATGAATTTGTGTGTTACGATTGAACAATTTAACTACTTCCAGAAATACCACAGTAAATAAACATTAGTAAACATACTGTTTTAAGTAGTATTTAAGTCAGGGGTAGACGCATAGTTTGGGAACCACTGACTTAGTCACGAGGCACAGTTTGCGGACCTCCCGAGTTACTTGTTTTATTACAACAATATGCTAAATAGTTTGTGTTCATGTACGCACAGTATACACTAACAATAAATATATCGTAGCACATGATCCGGTCTCAATTATAAATTGACCGACGGTCCCCGTATTTGGACCATCAATTACGCCCTTATGACGTCATAAGTGGTAAAATCACATTTTTTTGTTTTGTTCAGTATATCACATACTTTCATGAAATGTACAGTTAAAAATACTGCTACACTATTCTGAGGAGGATAAACGTTCGTTCTGACTTTCCTACAGTGAAATCAACTACCATTTCCATCATTTATTTTAAGTGACGGAACCTGCACCAATATTTGCATAATTCATTCTAAACTGTATATATTCTATTAGTAAAGTCTCTATAGGAAAAGCTATATCGCTTATTACACTCCTCAGTTCAAGGGGTTGAATTTAGTAATTTCCTGTTGAGTTTGTGTGAAAGTAACAATTGTAGCTTTTATTGAATATCTTTGCCACTTGCCTAAAAACCCAGGGAAGTCAAAGAAATCATCTTATAAACAAAAAATAGTGGCAAAGTCTCTGTGAGTATTAATTGTGAAGTTTGTGCTTCTGTGTACTTTTCTTCTAACCTTTCAGTTTATTTGATAACTATAATTTGTTATGAATCAGGTGTGTTAATTCCTTTCAGCTGTAAGGAAAAGACAGCACAATATGACACTCTTATACTTTGGAAATATTAGAAAGTTACTTTTCTCAACATTTAATCAGTAATTCTCAAAAATTACGAAACAGTCAATAAATAGAGTTTATGCAACTTTCTTGTAATTCTTCAAAGAACAAGACTATTCAACCGAAGTAAAGTTCCTTTATCCTCCATGGGTTCTTCAAACAACAATAATTTGGCACTACCGGGAGGGATGAAACGGGGTACTTTAACACTCACTTAAAATCTCGAGTCAGTGGGAATTTGTCTAAAGGTTATACTTTATTTCAAAATAAAATATCTTTCATCCGAAAACCTGTTAAAAACCCAATCCGGTCCAGAATGTATCCACAATGTTTCGTCATACAATCCGTTTTCATATTAATATTCCGAGCTGGATTCTAAAGTCACATTGGGAATATTTTATTTCAGTATTTAACTTCTGTTAAGAAAAGTCACAATCCAAAAATAAGAAAGCTCTAAATAACTAAAGGCGGGTGACAAGGCTTATAAGATACCGTTTGGCAACAATGCAGTCTCACGTCAAAGACTAAAAATCATTACGTGAGGCACGAAATTTATCAAACACAGGCTACACAAATATACAATCTTCCAACTGAATCATTAGAAACCTAAAATAACACATTTTTGTAGAACAGAGGAGTGTACCTGTACATTTTTCCTTCGGGAAAACAAAATCTCTACGTGTAAGCACTTAAACGTGAAAATTTGGATCCATTTCTATAAACTAGGACATCCCCCATACCGTACTTTTTAAGCCCCGTTTTAATTAATTAAAGTTTTTCGTTGCATGAAAAAAAAAAAATACTTGTAATAAGTTCCTTTTTCGTTGCCAGAGATTAGACTGCTAGAAAACAGCAGAGTCACGTGGTGTTAGTTTTGAGAACTCGCTGAACATTTTTTAAAACACTACTATCATTAGTCATAAATTAAGGAATATTTAGAAGAAATAAAACGTAACTGGAAAACTACAGAAGCATTTTATATGTAATATTGCCAAAATGTCACCTTGTGTGCATATGAAAAAGGTACTCCAAACAATACTTTGAAAATACCGTCGGCACACAGTAACACGTACAGCATTGGTTCGTAGATATGGCGTTAAAATAAAGTAGTGAACACCTCAATATGGAGTGTGGTTAGGATCTCGCACACCAGTGCAGCCCTGAATGATCTATTATGCTTCGAGTTGTGATGCACATGAGCTCAGTGGGTAGAAACAACCTTTGCTCTTGCATAGCTCTTGTAAACCTGGTATGGTCGTGTAGAGTTGCTGTTGAGGCTGCAACAGTCTTCCTAGAGCACCCCACAGTTGGTCGATCGAGTTGAGATTCAGGAACCTGACTTACTGATTCATAGACTGCTCATGAAGATATTGCTTTACTCAACGTAGCTCGGTGGAGTGTGTGTTATTGATCTGACAGATAAGTGATCACGTGTATAAAGACAAGCATTGGGGTCCAGGACACCATATGTTTATTTTGGAGCATTCATGATTTCTTTAGGGTCTGTGTGTTCACTTATGAGATGCCACCTCAATCCACCATGCTACCTCCATCATATGTCGTATACCTCCCGTGAGTATTTGAGGGATGGCAACATGTTTCTGGCTATCTTCAGGTCAGTACACGACGGAAATCACAGTGTTAGGAACCTATCCGTGGAGAGTATTGGCATCCATTGGTTTTCACTTCGTGGGAAGTCAAGTCTCGCCCACTTCAGACGTTTCCTTTTATAATGGTGGATAAGTAGGATGTACATTGCTTGTCACCTAGCTGTTTTCATTGTCTGGACGCTGCTATATAAAAAATTCCATCTTTGAAACAGCAAAAATACAAATAATGTTCAGATTTGAATGAAAGAAAATATCTTCTTGTTTCTTGTTGTGTTATTAAGTGGCTGTTGAAAGCATGTAAACCAGTACCATAGAGATGGTTAACAATGCGATATTGTACCACATACACGAGGTTGCTGATAGATAATTTTCGCACTTTCAGGAAAGACTTTCGGAAGAAGAAAAGATGATCTGTGAATTCAGAACTCGAACCGTTTCTTCCTTAGAGTTTTAACGTTGGTGACTTTGTGCATACCTTTGGAGAAAATTGTTGATGTAACGAATATATCAACTGATTTTGAAAGGAATAATAATATTTACTTACCATAAATTTGTTGATATAGACAAACTGAAGGAAGAGTAAATTTGACCGACCATCTTAGAGGTTGACGGAAGAGCAGACCGTTGAACACCAAACTTCCTTTTCTGATCATGCTCAAGAACTAGTATCATAGGCCAAAAAGTAAAACAGAAATTCTATTTTAATAACCGTATATGCTCCAGTAATTAACGTCGCAGATTTCGGATGAGAACTGGGGAGGCGCGCTGATTCAAGTTCTATCCCGTCCATCCTGACGGAGGTTTCCAGGGTTTTCGTCAGTTTTACAAGGCGAATGCTGGGATGGTACATCAACTAAGGCTTAGTCGCTCCCTTCCTCACCCTGCCCCCTGGTAGAGTGATTCCCGAGAATGCACATGTTTAAAAAAAGATGAATTAATTTTTTGAACTAAATAAATTGACTATATGATTAGCTTCAGTCATATGAGTGCTCCATTCGTGGGGGTAATGATTAAATCCTGTACTTTTCGGAGCATATTTTGGATGTGTCGAAGGAAATTCGTGGATATTCTAAAATCAGGGTAATCTCTGGACTACTAATAGTTGCGGACCATCAAATAGATAAAAACACGAGGTCTACTAATGTATCCGAGTGTCCCTTTACCCAAAGATATAACGAAATTGTGATTGATATAAAGAAGAGAAAGGGGTAGATGTAGGTGAAGATTTATTACATGTATATTTGTCAAGTTGAAGTTGTTGATGGTACCTTCATTGAAGTTAAATCACTTTAATCTCTAAATACGTCATGGATAACTTTAGAGAGACGGGTCAATCCCTTCATAAAAACTTAGGACTTTATATAGACGCTTCCAACTCCAGAACTAAACTTCAAACATAAACAGATTCGTTACATTCTAAAGTACGGAAGGAAAGAAACAGATATTAAGGATGATTTAGAACTAGCATTATTTTCTTAGACTATGCTTATTCGTCATTCCGTCCAGTGACATATTTCTCATAATCGGTAGGTTCTGCGTTCTAACACTCGAGCAGGCCAGTGGAATTGGGTGATCTTATGTTTGCTAGCCGAGTGCTGGATATCCAGATCTTTTCTCCCTATTTTCTTAATTGATGGTTTATTAGACAGATGTAGTTACGATGAATGAATATAGATGTATTACTAACGTAAAACAAACATATTCACTAATTCATTCATTTCTAATTTAGGCGTCTTAGTTTCTCAATTGAAAGATTGGCAATTACTAGAGAGAAAATCGAGCCGTGCACCTTGCCATATTACCCTCGTTTCTTCGTTCTCACGCTTCCTTCGATCGACCAATTCGGAATGAGTGCATTAGTTGTTCGTGCGGTTTTCTCTGGAAAACAGACTTCCTTTGTGTGTGGCAATTTATAATTGAGTTCGCGTGACCAAATTCATACTGTTCTTTATTAAGAGGAAAATGAGTCACGGATGAATATTGCCTATGTTGGAAATGCGTTATTTTTTCGTTTGAAAGGCGGCCTCATTCTGTAGAATTCTTTTGAAGTAATTAATCGAAAAAATGCTGAAAAAAAAACAACCCTTGCGTGTTTCTTTTTAGTTGAGCAGCTGTGAATCATCAACTTGTTTGTTGGAGGTAGGAAAGAGCGCATTACTTGATAAGCTGCCTACATAAAAAACTAAGGCTGGGAAAATTAGTACTTTAAAACATTGGAAGTAATAATTTTTTTTTATCATTTCTGAGTGCCTGCTCATTTCGGTAATTGTGTGGATTTTTTCTAATTGATTCTCGCAAAAGACAGTAACACAATTATGTCATCGTGATTTATAACCTTGTGGAACAAATTAAATTTTTACTATTTAACCTATAATTTAAAATGGAATTTGAAGTATTTAAGTGTATCTTCTTCCTGGAATCGAACTCTGGATTCTTTGGTTAGAAGTCAACATGTGTACTTATATTTCTATGACAAAATTATTTCAGAAAATTGGGATAACTAATTTAAACCACCTCTTACTGTTAGATTGGGGACTAAGCAATTATGGGCTGTGCATTTTTTTTGTCTTTTTTTGATTTATTATTATTATTATTATATTTCTGGGTGTTGTTGAATTTTTAATTTTTAGTTATTTTCACAATGTCTTATTGTGTGTGTTTTTTGTCCTTATATATTATTTTGCTTTAATTTAATTTACAACTAGGACAGAATATCTTCGAAAATATAGGTCGATTTATCGTAATCGTTACCAGTTTATACAGCAAATCTTCAACACTATGTCAAACGCGCTTTCTCTCTCTGATAGTTTGCGTGCTGGAAAAGAGTTTGTCGACTTTCCACATCTAAGCGACCTTCCTCTGTCAAGAGAAAGTTTGAAAGGCATCTCCAACTGCATTGGTTTTCTTGAAACAAATGAACTCTATTCGACTTTTAACAATTAAAACTTTGTCAATTACTCATTCAGTAGGATTTAGATTTATACAAATATTAATACAGATGATGATTTTAAACTAGGTTACAGTCTATGTGCATTATCAGGATACTTCGAGTAGAAGTTTCTGATATGGACCTCTAATTACATTTTTATTATGTATCGAAATCTATGCTATGAAAAAACGAAAACATTTTTATGTCCCACACAAATTTTAAAGTGAGAAATGAGGGGTGTGATGCAGTGTACGGATTTTTAAAAATTTTACCTAATTATATTCCGTTAATACTTTATTAAGACTTTAGAAAGTAATCACGTATATCTGGGGAAGGAGAAGGGGAATCTACGACAGACTCCCACATACTTGTATTACAGTTCTGGTATTTTAAAATATTTTGTTAGTCAGTCAGTATTTTAAAATATTTTTAAAATAAAAAAAAAGATTAATTCGTTCTAACATTCATTCACAAACTGTAATGTGAGTTTAATTCATGTGTTTCATGTATTAAGACACTATATACAAACTAAAGAAAAAGGCAAAGCTATCCCCTGTGCGATGCGCACGCGCCCTGAACGGCGCATATGGAGGTAGCGCTCCACACATCATCGATCTACAACACCAACTGAAGTGGAGTCGTCAGTCCCACGCTCAACCGACTTTTCCCTCCCAAGGTGCCGAGGAATACCAAGGACACTGATACTCAAAAGAGACTGAGTGCACCTCAGAGCGCCAGGCATGGGAACACTGTGAGAAAAGTCTCCAGTACTATATATGCCATGCAACTCATGCAATAATGTAAAACGTTAGTGTGTCATTCATTCATTTATATAACCTCAGTGATATGTGTAGTGTTATTCGTATATCTCACGCGTCGAAGGGCTATGGCTGAATATTCAGAGTGAATCGTGTACAAAATGTAAAGACCAACAGTCCTTGCGTAATAATTGTTGATAGCATAACATGTGGATAAGGAAGATTAGATTGGTTTAGGTTAGTGATAGTAAAATTGGGTCATTCCTGGATAATTTAGAAAAAATGTAGTTTTCGTATGTGGGTTCCTACATACCTGAAGTTATCAGAACGACTTTTAAAGAAATGTTGTGCAAAGTTTCCTCGATACCAAATTTCAGACTTTTTTCATGGGGACCCATCTAAGACATTTAAGTCTGAAATCCGGCATTTTTCGCAAATGGCCGTGTTTGAACACTCGTAAAAGAGGAGTGTGATTTAGAGCCATGATTTTTTTGCTTGCATACACTTGAACGGTAGGTCTAAAATTTGCAGAATTTTATTCAATCCCTTCTCTCCAAAACATTTTTTAAAATCACAGTTTATACAATACGTTACTTATTTTTCAGCCTAATTATTGGAGCAAAGAAATTAATTTTCAGAAAAGGTGATTCCATATCTTTGAACTATACTTCAAGAGCTACACAACGGTTTTTGATTAAGCTCTCTAGCTTTTCTGGTTTTTGAGAGATTGAAGTTTCTGTACATGTTTACAAAAGTAAAAAACTCCACCCACCATTTCGGAAAGGACCTATTAGGGTAAGATGGTGAAAAGTGCCTTGGAAGGAATCGTGATAAATAAAATACTACCATATTCACCATAAAAAATGATGGCCCTCCACCAAATGACAGCTCAAAAGATGCTAACCTAACCAACCCTAACTTCCTTATCAACATATTATGCTATTTTAAATTATTGTAGGTAAGCAATATCTCAGTCGGATTTGCACCTACGATGACCTTCTTTTAAAAATTGAAGATTTTTTCAAGCTCTACAAGATAGTAACTTGTGCAGATTTGTTGGCGCAAAATTAAAATTTTGAGAGAGGTTAGAAAAGTTGAAAATTGAATTTTAAAAAAACGAAGATAACAGTTGGCTCGAAAAAAAATATATGTTATGTATTTTTAGTGGTTCTATATCCATGAATTGTTCGGATGTTCTAAAGTGGTAGAACATAACCAGAAAAATAAAAAACAGCATTTTTGTCGGTTTTAAGGCGTTCTACATTCGTTTCTTTAGCTCACAATGGTTCGTGGTGTCCTCAAAACTTGTAACGTTGAAGCGACGTAAGTCGGGTGACAATACAATATTTCATTGTTACTTTTACATATTTCTATATATGTATATATTTTAAAAACATATGTTAATATTTTGTTATTATAGATTTCTTAATCCTAAAATAAATTGTAGCCTGCACCGGGCTGGGTTTGGCTGGTTGCAGAACAATTTATAATTTGAGCCGCACAGTATTAGCTTGAGAAAAAGTATGAATACTGCAATAACCCGAAGAAAATTAATGAAAAGGACTTTCTCAACGGTGCAAATTAACCAGGACAAGGTCATCAGTTGAGCATAGAGATTGGAAATAAGACACATGACTAGGCTTCTTACGTAACACGTACACTGTAAATACAAGTTCGAAAGAGCCGTTTAACAGGTCGCTTTAATAAATGACTGGTCTAGACGTCGGCTTCTTGAGTGGAAGGTCTCGGGTTCGAATCTCGCCCGGGACAAAACTTTTTCTTCTTGTTTTCTTAAATATATATTTTTATATGTTCATATTTATTATTTAATAATTTCTGGGATGTGTATAAATAATTGATTGCTTCTGAAAGCTAGGATGTTTTTGGATGCACATCTAGCGAGGTGTGCAAGGGGGGGGGGCGGTGCGTCCAAATGGAGCTGGGTGGCGGAGCCGCTGGGGAACGCAGCCGAGGTTAGCGGTGGACATACGCACAAATGTTGTTAACATTCCATTCCACCTGTCAGTTTTCTGTTTGGTACACATAAAATTAATTTTATCTTTATCTTATCCCAATCCCTGTGCTGTTCATTTGCACGGTTGAGACAGTCGTAATAAAGAACTTTTTAAAGGCATCCTTTTCTTAAGCAATTCGTACTAAAGTGAAAAAAAAAAAATGTTTATGCACGAGTAAAAAGAAACTGATGGGGCGCGCAAATTGAAGATTTTATAATGGTTTTCTTTTTAATCAGCCGTTCCCACCTGAGGTTTTGTGACATATCTTGTATAAGAACCAGCGGTAGTCGAGTAGATAGCATTAGGAAGTCGTTATTCAATTACCGAATTCCAGAATGTCAAGATTTCGGAATTTCGCAATTATAGAAACTGAAAATATCATAATCAAAAATATGAAATATAACATAAAAACTTGACAGGGTTGTAGGAAAGAAACCGTATAAATCCGCACTTTCACTAATTGAGTAATGGAAGTAAATTTGAAAATTTTCATTGCCATTGTAAGTGTGTTCAAAAATTTGCTGCATCGAGACTCCGGGGTTTCGGAATATTCCAAGTTTAATACATTTTCAACTGATATGAGTAGCATTGTCATCAAACCCCGGAAATTTAAGTAACATTTCTTCAGAATGGGTTCGTAGGTGTGTTCATGTTAGTTCGGGGGTAGAGCGCGGGATTCCTACTCGTCAGGTCTTGAGTTTGAATCCAAGAGAGACCTTTCCTTTTTCTTTATTAGTAGAATTCCACAAAAATATGATGCAAGGAGTGGTTGCTACGAGAAACATTTTCAGAAAAGTTTAGGTAACCCTAAAAAGGGTTGTTTAGGGAGTTGGGGTGGGGGACACTAATATTGTGTCCAAGACCCTTCTGCATTTATTACACGTTCCATTCTTCTGGTCATGGAATCTATTAGATGCTTGACAAATCTATCTCCTTCCCCTACCTCCAGCCATGCCTCGGAAACAAGGTCCCACAGGTCATCCCGAGTTGGTGGATCTGCCACAGGCCAACTGTCCCTGAGAATACGCTTCACCTCTGCCCACATATTTTCCATGGGATTTGAGGTCTGCTCCACAAGGTCAATTAAATCATTGACCCTGCGAACCATTCCTGAACCGCACGGGAAGTATGTATTGGAGACTGGTCTTGCTGGAACTGAATAACACCATGAGGCTGAAGTACTCATACTGATGGCACCATGATGTGTAAGTACTGAGCACTGTTCAGGTGTCCTTCAATTCTGTGTAGCTGTCCTGCATCACGACTGGAAATCCAACCCCAACATGAAATAAATACACGACCACTGCGATTGCAAGCAGCCACATATCCAGGGTCATATCGAGTGCCACTCGGACGATACACAAAACGGCGCCCCTCATTTGATATCTTGAATATGGATCAATTTGAGAAAGCTACGTTTTCCCAGTTGCAATCCACATTCGCATGTGCAAAGGCGAGACGGTAAATTTTGTGTTCGTCGGAGAGTTTTTCCTTCACCGCAGCAGTGCGGCCACGTAATCCAATCTGACGAAGCCTTCGGAGCGCTGTCTGCTTATTACCAGGAAAGTGGGAAGCTTCCCTTAGCTGTCTAGACGTCCTTAGTGGGTCTAACCGGGCGTCGTTTACTAATCTCGCATCTTCCGCCTCGGTAGACCCATGAGGACGACCAGGAGATTGTAAATTACCAGTCTGACCTGTAGTACGATGTTGCCGAATCCATCGCCTGGTTGTAGCGGCCGGGATACCCATTCGTCTCCCAGCTGCAGTTGCAGTATAGCCCTCTGACTCCCACAAGGTAATTACAGCTGAACGTCCATGATCAGCATTGCTCTGAGCTGTGAGCAGCAAAGAAACAAGTAACAGCAGGTAACTGGCATGCGATTGGTTAATTGCAGGGCACGATTTGGTTAATATTCGCGCAAGGAATATTAAAATGGCGCAACGAATATAATAAAAATAATAGTTTTCTTAAATGAATTTTCATAAATAAGAAAAGCTGTTTTAAGAAAGAAATTTAATTGTTATACTACCTTTATACATAAAAAATATACATTCTGGATTTAAACCTAGGAAAGCATCCACAGGCTTGCTCTGTTACGAAAACAACAGACGGAAATAAATCCAATTTAATCTTTCGTATCTAAAATAACTAACGTATAAAACGGTCCACTTAGCGTGGCTCAATCTGTTGGTGTTTTAATAAGACAAATCTTGGTACCATTTCTCTAGTTGTAAAAGTAGCTCGTGGTTAAAACGTTTGCTTTCTATACCAATACTACACGAACGTGGGTTCGAGCCCTGGTCAGGTCAAGTATTTTCCCTACCAGTTAATAAAACAATGATAACTTATCTTCATTAGATGACAAAAGTATAGAATTTGCCAGCAAGAGAGAGGGAGAGAGAGTGAAAAGCATTTCAGACCCATGGCACTTCTGTTTTCTGTACTGAAAACAGTTTAGTATCTTAGTGACTCATCGTTCGTGGGGATCATGAGCTTTGGGGATGTTGAATTTGTATGAACTTTGGGGATAGTGAATTTGCTGTATGGCACCTTGATCCGACTTTGGATATAACAACTTGTATTTAATTTGTATTTAACGTTCAATTATAATATACCGATATTCTGTCAACACCCACCACTTCTCTGATGTTATATTTTAAACATAATAATTACTTATGTCCTGAAATGCTTGTATGGATACATATAAAACTGATTATTATTATTTTATCTAATTATTCATGCTTTGAGGAATATATCATTACATAAAATAAATTTTCCAGAACGGGATTCGAACCCAGGACCTCACGATTAGAAGCCACGCGTTCTACCACTGAGCTAACTTGAACACATCTATCTACTTCTTTCTGATAGAACTCCTTCTGAAAAAACATGACTGAATTTTCGGTGTTCAAGACAATGACATTGATATACGTTGCAAACGCTGTTGTTTTCTTCTCCTTTCTCTTGTTTATTGTACTATGAATGCGAGAACTAAATTTGCTGTCTTCACTTTCATTGCAAATGCGCTTTTACGTATGGAAACGTAGGTGACAAAACGATCACGTGCTTAGATGTATGGATGGTTTCGAAATACTGTATCAGTACGTATTTTAATGAATGCTACTTTTTTCTACACTTAAAGAAAAAATCATCTGCACATTTTTTTCCCAATTGCGAAGATTCATCCTTCCTTCCAGGGCTCGAACCTGGCATATTTGGTTTATTGTTTCCGATACTTAGAGAATTTTCCGCTGAAAATTGCCATAATCAATGCGGACATCCTTTTTGGAATAGGGTGTACACGCTATGCCTTTCGACTTTGTGAACTCAAAATTTTCTACATGAGTAAATACATTCAGAACAGGCAGAATGCACAATAGGTTTTTGTAGTTTTGCAGGGAGAGGGTTGGGGGAGGCACTTGTGTACAAAATATCTTATTGACCATGCCTACACATAATGTTTCTATTTCTATGTTTAAGTAGGGAACCATGTGGTGTAAAATTTAACACATTAAATTTTAACCTTATCGCCAAATTTATGCTGTTTATTTATTAGGAAGAATACAACATACACAGTTACAATATGCTCTAAGTAAATTATAATTTAGATTTTATTTTACCAGGAATGTTTAGTAAAATATAACCATTCCATACCGTCAATACATTTAAAGCATAATATAGACTAAACGCAAAGAAATACAGAAATACACAAGTTTAAAATCAACTTAGCTGACCCAAATAGCGTAATAGTGCATACGTAATATTATATAAGTTAATAGTATACAATGTAAAAACACAAATTATATAAACAAATACAGATATGACAATGATATAAAACTGATAATACAAATATAATTAAATGATTTATAATCTCCTTTTAGGCTTTAGTGTGCCCATCTTAAGTCCACCTTTTTGCCATCCTATGTTTATAAATTAGAACTCGCTATAGTAGTTTTCTTTGCTTTAGAATAGTTTTATTACACCATTCTGGAAATTTTTGTGGCTTTGATTAAATATGTCTACCTCATTTTTCATTCCACATAACCTACTATGCGAAAAGCACATTCTCCAAATAGGTGGCATTTTTTTTTTTTTAGAATGTCAGTTCAGGCTCTCTCTAGTATTAGGTATCCGAAATTGGATTTCAGAGAGTAAGTCTATACTATCTATTCAGTTATGAATTAATTATAAAGAAAGAGTTAGTCAGTGATGATCCTCTTGCTCTCCAGCGTAATGAGTCCAAAAAATAATGTTCAAATTTAGGATAAAAGGCCTACGTTAGGAATCTGAGGAATGTAGGTTATTTTTTTTTTTTGATAAATTATTTGGGTGGGATTCCAGACGATGGATACTAGAAATCATTTTTAAAATACCTCTTTAGTACACTTTTATACTGACTATGTAGAACAAAACAGAAATACTGAACTAGAATGGGATACAACAAATATAAAGGAATAACAAGCAAAAGAAGAGTTCTGGATAAAAAAATCTAACCCCTTTTGGACTGTGAAGGTTAAGATGATACAATAATTTCATTGACATTGCCAACATTTTGTTTTGGTGTCGCTGTTATCAAGTTACTTGCAAATTGGTTATTTAATGACATGTTGAATTTTGAACTAATAAGATTTTGTATTACTAATGTTTATTCGTTTTATTTTTGTACAGAGAATTATTTTAAATTATTTTTTGTAGATTACGGCAAGGAGAACCATGGCAAGTAGTGATGGACAACAGTAATAATCAGACGCTTTATATTTCTCTCTGTGGCCCGCTTGAAAATGCGGATGCGTCCCTCTGTCCTGATAAGTCCTCGTCTGTATGTGTTGTGAAGGAAGAAAATGGTGTGTGGAAGAACGTGATAAGGAACGGTGGAAAATATAGTGAGGCTGATGGTATGTTAGAGTTATTTTTAAAGATTTGATGCATAAGATGATAAAATTTTAATGTGACAAACTATTTAAATGAATTGAAGTTAATTATGTGTTCTTTAATCATGTCATTAGTCATATGTTACGTGTGAGACTGGGAAAAACTTAAGAACTGAAGCTTGGATTTTGGTATAATTGCTTGGTAGTGCGATAGGTGTTTGTAGAAAAAGGGTGTCATTCAGGATACAAAATTATGGTTGCGTTGAGAATAAATGGACACAGACATAATTCGGCTATTAGGTGCAATGATGTTCAAGCCCACAAAACGTTTACCAACATCGTACTGAATAAATGCATCATCAATATCTTCTGATTAACACACGAGTTAACAAACAATCCAGTTTTGTAGATTTCATATTGATTCTGGCAGACTCGAAGTGTAAAACTAATTTTGATGAAAACATAAGAAAGTAACTTAATTTTTGAACAGTAGTGTACAATGTGTCGATAGGGAAGGCGTCCTTGTTGGAGTAGGAGTCGCTGTTCCTCAGGCTAGGAATTGAACACGACTTTCTTCTAGGCTTCTTCCTTCAGTTATTGGCTCCAGCAAAATCTGTTGGATATGCTTTCCCTGGACTTGTAGTTCTTCTCCCATTCACTTGGCAGGCCGGCTTTGTTTATTCAGTCTCCCCGTGTATCTCGTGGTGTTCTGCAGGCGCCACACCGGTACTTTTTTTTTAGACATTACCAGGAAGCGCCTGTCTCTTTTTCTTATTTATTTTTTTTGTATTGCAAGGTTTCTTTTTACGTAGTAAATACACAACCATTTAACTAGTTTAGGCCGATTTTTAGTCACAAAATAATCAATTTGTTTCCTGGCTAGGGCTTTGCTGACAAGTACGGTTGATTATTCTTGTAGTAGAAGTGGCATTAATGCTATCATTGCTATACTGCAAGGGTACACTGTATTTTCAATACTCACATTCTAACATACCATTCGTGAATCAAGCGCCCCAGTTCTATTTTTTCCGCCACAATACCGGTGGTGTTATGCTCTCTCGATGCAAGGTTGTGGGACCTTTTTATATTACAACTGTTTAGTGTTTTCTTCCGAGTGACTCAGTCTTGTTGGTCATTGGGTGAAGTAAATAAAAACGAGTAGATGCTTATACTTGCGTATTTTAAAGTAAATACTTGGGACTAAGTGAAGAAAAAGAGAGTATACTTTATATCGGAAGTAAATACTTGTGCTTAGAAAGCTAATGTGTCTGTGGTGAGTAAATGCTCGGAACTTAAAAGCATTTACTTAAATAAGAGGGAATAAGAATATCTACGAATGTATACGTGGAAGCAAACTCTCAATTGACGCAAGAAAATACTCTTGAGAAAAAGCAAACTTTTATTCACCTCATGCGAGAGAATACTTTACTCGCGTGTAAACACTTTCGAGTATTTGCTTAATTTTATTCACGCATTGTCATGCACGTGTGCAATGACTTTTAGGAAAACATAAGAGAGAATGATCGTGATGAATAACGCCTATTTACTTAACACTGATTAATGTTCTTTGGACTTCGTAATTTTCCTGTTGTTCGGAGTCTTCCAGTGACTCAATACCTCAATACTACATCTACCGTTTTATTTTCTTAAAAATGATCTACGGAATGCAGAGCATCCGCTTCAAGTGTTCAGGTTCCGTGTTTGTTTGAATCACCATGACTGTTTATTATTTTCTTATGAGAGTTTTACAAGAATAAAGTCAGTCTAAAATACAAGAATACTTGATAATTTTGTATCTGAGTGTCAACAGTAATATAGATGTATATATGTATTTTAATGTATTATATTGAAGTAAATTTCAGTTTCTCTTATAATCTTAATTAACATATGTGCTTGAAAGTAGCTTTTAACTGAATTAGTTAAATATACTAGATAAGATAGATAATTAGATAAATATTAGTTGTCAGATATAATACAAGTATGAACTAAAAGGTTGTTGTGAAGAGTGAATTGGTGATGTACAATTTTCAGATTTCTTCTCATAATCGAATTATTGGAAGCCATGTTGTTAAATGTGTACATTGTTAAGTGGTGAAGCTGGTAGGAAAAGAAAAAATATTCTTTACGGAGGCGTTTACATATTTATTTATTATTCCTTTCGATACTGGTACGCTGCCCTATAATGCATGTGCAGTGTGGTCTTTTGCACACTTTGACTTGGATCTGATGCAGTGAATTGCTTTAACTGGATGTTATCTTCGGCATCTGTGAACCACAACAAAGCTCGTGGAATGTGATCTGGAAAATTCTGAAACCAGCCTTTTATTATCTGCTCACTCACTGTGCCGTCTACATATGGTGCACTGATATTGATAGTTATCCTTCTCCTGTAGTTGATACAATATTATAGTGAGAAATACTTAGGCTCGAAGCATACTTCATCACCACCTATAATTGGTAACCTTTCTCCCGTGTACCCAGATGCAATACCTTCCCTGCTCCGGTACAACAGAGATCATGAAAACAAACTACAGGTTTCCTCAACGTCTGAAATCAAACTCCCGGATGCAACCAAAACAAGAAATAAGTACAAGGCACACGTTTGGCAAGTAACCATACAATAAAGGGGGTCCAGAGGTCGGAAGCCGCTTTGACAGTATAGTTATATTGAAATATTTGTTGTAGTAAGTGGCAACTTATTTTTAAGTACGTAAATAGGCTGCTTGCATTGACACGAACCACTTTTTTTTCATGCATTTATTGGAACAGAGTGCTATCAATTTCATTAACTTAACATAAACTCACCTTATACATATTACAACACATATTATACAGGTTTCTTTACTTATTAAGAAATCATCCTCATTCATATCCATTAGATTTGGGCATTCGTAATCCATTAACTACGCAAACCATCTTTGTTTACTTTTTGTCATATTTAAAGCTTGAACGCTCACACAGCCTATCACATTCTTTACCAGAACCAAAGATGGTCATGGCGATGACCAAATGACACAGTTGAGCAAGTTGTTGAATTGTGTAGTATATTATTCCACGAATACTATTCAAGCACTAAAGAGCTGCTATTACAGTTACTGTGGCTTCGGGGGCAATTTGCTTGTGAAAAGAAGCTAATCAGTGTCGTATATGACTGTTTCTAGACCGCAAACATGTGCTTCAATAAATAATTTAACTGTAGATTATCAGAGCAGTAATTCCCAACAACTTGGAATGTGCTCATGAACAAGGTTGAATTTACAATTTATAGTGACTCTTAAGGCCACGTGCTGTCATCCGAACAGTATCAGGACAAAATAACAACTGCTGTAGCATTGAACAATAACCGTGAAATAATTACACAGACTATAAAGCGAAATATGAAAATAGCAAACGCATATGCAAAAGTGCATTCAAATTAACATTACCTATAGTGAATAGCATAAATGCCTTGAAGCGAAGTCGACGAAATGGTGGACTGTAGCTGTCAATCGCTCTGTCAGTTTAAATCACAAAGTTTCAAGACCAGATTGATTCTATCCAATACGCTACGATTTATCCACATCGGTACACATACATTACACCCTTAAATTAATGTATATTACCAATTTGAGTATGTTTCAGACTATTACGTGACACTAAATATGATTGTAAAAGACAAAGTTGTTGAGGCGACCCTCCACACTTACCAGCTATTTCAGACTAAGGTGCCGAGAAGTTACATTTCCTAAAGTGACCGCCTAGATGGTAGCACACAAGCTTACTGGCGCGAAAACAATAACGAATCACTAACCGTGAGCAGAGCGCCTATATTTAAATTCTTTTTTTTATAAACAGAAAATTCGCTACATGGTCCAGTAGTTATGATCACCGACTTCAGAACGGTACTGAGGGAACAACTATGTTCGAATCCTGCAGGCGGCCATTCTGAGGCTTTTCCAGGATTTTTATCAGTTTCGCCAGGCGAATGTCTGGATGGTACATGAACTAAGTCCAACTTCCCTGTTCTTGCTCCGTGGAAGAGAGCTTGCCGAGGTGCCTCATCCCTCACGCGTGAGGGTATTGGTCATCCCACAATAACGTGTCTAGCCCGGAAGGTAAACTATATATTGATATTAAACCATTGCACCGTGCTCAAGTTGAGCGTCCTTTAATGGCATATACGTACTAATTTCACAAACCAGAAAGTAATTCGGTTTCTCTTTAAATATTATTCGCTTTCTTAGTACTGAGAGGCAGTATAGGCTCGAATACTGAACATACCAGATATCTCGTGTCAAGTTTCCAAGGGTTTTCCTTAGTACTGTAGTCGATTTCCTCTATCTGGGAGAGGTCCTGAATCTGGGAGCCCAAGGTACGTCGCACGGAAAGTGTGCTTACCAAGGCACGTCATTCCTCCGATTTGAACGGCCTTGACCCGTAGAAGTCTGCACAGCCCATTAATGTCAATTAAATAAGTTAATGTAGTGTACGGGGGTTCTGGTGGCTTTAGTCTGATATTGCTGTGACTGGTGGAAAAGTATTTGGAAATGTTGTTTGTAGTTAAATTACAATTCTGTTCATTCTAGGAGGTCCAGTTAGAGATTTGGAAGATATATTAACATTCAAATTAAAGGATGGAGAGGCCTGTCCGAGTAAACTTCATTCAAATTACAGTACCACAATACATT
>JAGDQP010008683.1:14780-27184 GCA_022664845.1 Lepisma saccharinum | reverse complement strand
ATATATATATATATATATATATATATATATATTTGGTGGGGCGATATTGTTGTGTTATTTTAGCTTGCCCATGTAGAAGTTCCTCCTTTGTCCATATATCATTTATCAATTTATGAATTTCCTTGACTAGTGCCGTTCCTCCCTCTTGAATATATTCAGCTGGGATGTTGTTAATTCTAGGAATTTTAAATTCTTTAATTTGTTTTTGAAATTTCGTTCTTGATCTCGCTAGCTTCAGGTATTTACGGTTCTGTTGTATAGATCTTAAATTCCTCTGTTCTTAACAAGCTTGTCGAAATAACTTTTCAGTGCTTTGAGAATTTTAGTCGGATCCGCTTGAAGATCTCCACGTGTAATTTAATCATGGTAACCTTTTCTTAACGAGTTCTGTCCCTTTTTACAGATCTCTAATGCTATTACCGTACCATTTTCCTGTATCTTGTGAATTTTATGCATAAAATATTTTAGAATTTTGTTTCTAAGCCCGCATGTGGTGTTACGTTTCGCGTTACCGTAGTGGTTTACATTTGCTTCGGTTTTATTGCTTAGGCATCGCTGGCTAATTTGTTTTCGTTTCTCATGAATCGTAAGTCATTCTAAGTGAACTTAACACTTTGGATGCCACGACCGTACTATTACCGACTGCGTGGCTGCCTCGAATTTTGCCAGCACCGTAGTGTTACGTTTTCACGTTTCCCATATTCCTTTTGTGCGGTCACACGTGCAAGTATGTTTCTGGCAAAGGTATCAAAGTATTTTGTCTACGTATTTCAAAATGACAGTAGATGCCTCACAAATGCACTTTTTTCTCTATTTTAATTGCTCTGAAGAAACTAAGAAGGTTAATGAATGAAGATCAAAAATGCAATGTTGGTTTATGTCCAGTATTATGTTTTGAGGTGTTTCATCAAAAACTATTGATAATTGAAATTATCCACTAGAATATGAAGTAAGATAATGTCCAAAGGAGAAAATGCCTTTATTTGCGTGGCAGTGTTAGCAGTGCAGTGAAATTTACAAAAATGCAATTTATACACTTTTTTTAAAAAAAATAGCAAATCAGATATATTTCAGAAACAAATTACAAAGTATCTTGTTAAAGTCTGTCCAGGAGGTTAATAAAATTTCATACATAATATCAAAAGCTTATATTATGTTACCGTCATAATTTTTACAACAAATAAATTTTGATAATTGTAAGCGTTGAAATATATTAAAAATGCCTACCACTAAGGGAAGGAAAACTTGAATTCGGCTTGGCACTTAAAGTGTTAAGGTATTATAGGGAGTTGAAGTAACGATTAACACTTTTGCGTCTCAATTAAACGACTCAAGTTCAAATACACGTCGACCTTTTTTGTTCTTTTACATTTTTTTCCCTTGTGATTTCAGATTGCAATTTACTGGACATTTCGTTACGATATTTAATATTGAAACATTAAAAAAAGTAGTTACAATTTTATATTGTAGTATGTGGTTGTGTATTTTTGTCGTTTGGTCTTGAACTGTGGTGTCTGAGTTGAAATCAATTGGTTACAGATTTGAAGGTAATCGGTGCTGAACAGTTTACTTCTGCGAGGATAATGTAAATATATTAAACATGTCGCTGCTGCTCTCCTGGGAAATTACATCAAAATTCAAGCAGTGGTGATTTAAAATATATATTTTATCGATTGATTTTATTTATTGTATTCACTTTAAATATAGTATTAGTGAATCACAATATGAAAATGCAACTAAATAAATACTTTAAATAAAAATTAGATTGACAGTGATTTAAATCTGGGTCGTCAAATTGAAACAACGAAGCGTTAACCATTAGCCCACTCTCATACACGCTGTTGGGTTCATTAATTAAAAAAAAAGTACTGTAAACTTCACCTTATATGTTACTTCCCAAAATGTATTTGAAGAATTTGTTTCTCTGTGTATTAAAAGGTTGCTTGTAAGACCCAGTTTTGTGTATCACCATTTTATTTGAGCCTTCAATTGAGTTTTGTGCATTATCATTTTATTTGAGCCTTCAGCTGAGTTTTGTGCATCACTTTTTATATGAACCTTCAGTTGAGTGAGAAAAGCGCAAGACAGGAATGAATGTGGAAAATTTAACGCACCTTGAAGGACCTGCCACCTTTTAGGCAGAGCACTAATGATGACTACAGTTGTGTACTTCAATATGTTTATTTGACTATGTTATTTATAATATTTAATTGTACCAGCATGTTTACCTATTTGTTTTCTTGTTACAGGATGGAGTTCCAAAGTTAATATCCGATCTCACAAGTTGTGATATGACAATAGTGTGGGAGACTGCAGCAGCATGTCCGTTGAAAAATGAAACTGTTACTGAACAGTGTACCATGCCATTATCTCAGGGAAACTTTATGTTTGATCTCAATCCTTTACAACGCTCTCCACCGTATTATGTAAAATCTGGTGATCAGGAATTTGAGCTAAATATCTGTGGACCAGTAGAAGGACATTGTAAAAGTCCGTCCTCCTCACCAGGTGTGAATGTGTCCGCCTGCAAAGTAGATTCAAAGAAAAATTCGGGAGATATTATTGGCGTTTTCTCAGGAAGTGTGCTTGAGTACGAGAATGAAGAATTAAAACTAATTTACACGACAAAAGACATAGGTATGTATTTTTTTTTTTTTTTTTTGCGTGTAATATATACTTTGTTTTGTGTGTAATATATAATACAGTAATAAAGTGCATTCTCTTCTTAGTGCAGTCAGGTTTAACTCCGCGAGTTTTGCAACTGATAATTGACATCGAATATCTGTGAAGAACTTAGTTTCAGGAGTATGTAGATGCACTATCTGTTTCGTATTTGGATTAAGACAGTGGAAAGTATAATATTCCTTCATAGATAAATCAAACTATGATTTAGAAGCGACAAACTGTGGGATAGTAAATTTTGTATATGTGGGCCAATGTATTAACTAATTACTTCGGCTTGACACAAGACAGTAAACTTTTAAGGTTTTAAAATTTCACAAACATCCATGCTCCAATCGGAATTAGAATCCAAGGCTCTGTAACTCGTTAACCGTAACTAGTAACTCGACCATCGCAGCCGGCAGAAAATGAACAGGTTAAGGTTTACAAGTATGGGAATATCATAGGAGAAGCTAATAGTGTGAATTTTGGAATAAAGTGATGTCTTAAATATTATTCAGTGTAACAGTGGAAAGAGATACAAAGTGTCATAGTTATAAAACCTGAAAGTAATGTGGCGACATCAGAAATGAAAAATAATAATAATAATAATAATAATAATAAAAAATATGGATATTTGTGATGCAGATAGTGGACTACTACTAAGTTCATAAAGGGAATATTCGGTTCACATCAGCGGCGGCTCTTCACTTGCATTGGGCGAAGCGCATGGGTAATCCAGCAAGTCAAGATAATTTAGGTTAATAAACCGGTGTGATTATGATCGTGTTGTAGTATCGTTTCATCCCCTTTTAAATCAGGAGCTGCCACTGGTTCATATGGAGATCCAGTCTCTTATCCATCTGCACGATAGAATTAATGCTGTAGAAAGCAACTGAAGGCCTGGGAGGCATTTTTTAAAATTTTTTGAAGTAAAAGTAGATTGATAAACCAACACGTATGGGAACAGTGTTAGTGCATAGTTTATACCGATACTACTAACATAATAAGTACTATTGAGAAGAAGTTATTTATTTCAGCACTGAACTTCTTACACGCAAGCATGCTGATGAGGCAGAAAAGAATTTACATATCTTTTTCTTTCTTCATGATTAGAATGTAAAAGTATGTACGCATGCAAATTTTGTCCACTTGAGCGCAGTTGCTGTGGGAGATATCTGTGGTTAAGAATGAGATTCTTGTCTGTCGAGGATGGTCAAAAAGTGTGGAAATGCACTTACGCTTTTAAATTGCTGAAAGAAATACACAGTGTGTTTTATGGCCGCCATTTCGAAGTCCGCCATATTTAATCTCCATTGATTTTCTTAAATGGGAAGGGGCTCTATATAATATGTCATTCTGGACTTGAATTGTACGGGAAATTCGTTTCTGAAGTCGGTTTTGCCGTAAATGTTATATTGCGAGAGATAAGGGCATGTGACACTAGAGGGGCAATTATGCAATAGCCTGAATCACCCATTTCCTTTGAAACAATGAAGAAAATGAATACAAATCCATACCAGTAGGGTACCCAGGAATAATTTGTATGCATTTAGGTTTTATTTCCTTCATTATTTCGAAACAAAATGGATGTTTTGAGGCTACTGCATCTTATCTCTCACAATAATACATTTACGGAAAAACTCTTCAGAAACGTCTTTTCGGTAGAATTCTAACCCGTGATGATATATTACACGACACACTTCCCATTTAAGAAAATTAATCGAGATTCAAGATGGCGGCCATAGAGAAAATACCCTCCAGCAAATAGCGTCTTCCACCCAGTACCCACTACTGTGTATTTGCTTTCCATTTCTTTTAACAATTTTGAAAACATACGGGTATTTCCACACTTTTTAACCACTCTCCACAGACAGAAGTTGACTTTTATGTTATCGGTATGTCCCAAAGCAATTGCGCTCGAGTGGCCAAAATTTGCATGTGCACATACTTTGACATGCTGATCATGGTGGAAGAAAAAATGTATATATTATTCTTTTCTTCCCCATCATTAGCGAATCGAAGCAAAAAAATATCTTCGTTGTTCATAGTTTTCGCAGGTTTGTTAACAGGATATTTCTAGAACAGTGGTTCTTTAAAAAAATGAGTGACCGCAGCGTGGGGCACCGTATTGTCGAAGTGGCCCTATATAGTGACATAATAATTATAGTAATAATATAAAAAGAAGACGACGAAGAAAATTTAGACAAGACTGCTTGTTGTTGTCCCATACTTGCTTCGCACAGTTTCCCATCTAACCCTAAATATCGCAGGAAGTAAATTCAGCTCAAAAACGTAAATTCAGCTTAGTGTTGATAGACAGCAGAGCAAATATTTGAAAAGTACCGTACAGGAAACAACCAAAGTCTCATTTTGAAAATTTTAAGAAAAAACACATTTTGAGGTGTAAGCACTTGAATTTCAATTTATTTTTGCCCGTCTAGCACATTATAGGCCTACACCAAAGTGCCTAAAGGCCAAAAATAAATATGAATTCAAGTGCTTACACCTTAAAATGTGCGTTTTCTCAGAACTTTCAAAATGTGACTTTGATTCCCCCCCTCCCCCAGTACTCTTCATTTAAACTCTTTTGTCTATTTCCAGTCTAATCCAGTATGAACAAAATCTTCAGTTCTAACTCAGTTTTATACGCTTCTTATCGCTGTTCGGCCCATTTCTGATTTCAGCCTTAATTCCTGAGTTATTCATGTAATAGTATACCGTACTCTGTATATAACAACAAATACTGCAAATAATATTTACGTTGTTTTGTAAGAATTAAGACATAAATTAAAAACGGGTCGCACAGCGATATCAAGCATAAAAGCTGAGTTAGAACAGAAAATTTGGTTCATATTGGTTTGGACTGGAGGTGGACAAATGAGATTAAGTGTCCCCTCCACTCCCTGGCTTCATATATTAATGAAATTTTCAATGGCAGCAGTCATTCCAATATCACCTTTAGATAGTGGTCACTGGTTAAAACTTTCTTATTCACGAGAGCCTCTAGCCTTTTAAACTACTTGAGAGAGTTCAGCAGATAGCTAATAGACAACAGTGCCACTGCGGGAGAAAAAAAAAAACACGCGAAGTTTACATCAATTAGTGATAAATTTATCGCAAGTTGGGATTTGTCATGTTAGTTCTTTATTTAGGCCAGTCAGATTAGACATTAAAATCGCAAAGCGTGTTGTAGTTCTGATTTTTTAATTCGTTGTTAGGACCAGTTATGGTAGTGTGAACACAAGTTTGCAACTTCGGGAAACCTGTACTTGCTGCGTAATACGTGAAAAACTGCAAAGTTTTTCACTTTTTTCAGTTGTTGCCTTATAACTCATAAACTATGCGTTTTTGACATTAAACGTTCTTATCATTTGTAAATACATTAAATTTTCAAGATTTCAAACCCAACCGAAGCTCTATACATCTAATAGTTTCCGAGATATGGCATTTCAAAGATTGGAATGTCACTTAGCATCGAGATATAACTGTCAGTGAATTAAATTCATTGTGAAGACAAAAACTTGGTGGGCCTTTTTTTCCAGAGAAGAGAATAATAATATTTTAAACTTGTTCAGAAGTGTAAAAACCAGAAACGAAAGTAATTACTATTGTCTTAGTAGCTTATTTCCTTTACTTATAAAGTAATTATTAGGGCTCGGATAGTTATGCACTTTGCATATTGCATATGCAAATGTATATATGCATCATTTTATGAACACCTTGCATATTTCAGAGCCAACAGTAAGCACTAAATTGTATTTTATGGTTAATGATTCATTTACTAACACGTGTTTCTACTCGAGCGACTCTACGGGAATGAGGGTGGTTCACAACCCTTGGGCATATGGGATCTTTATCAGTGGAATTTTTTAGGATGAGTCACATGGCTATGTTAAACCCCTCACCTTGTCACCCAGTCCAGTCTTTCTGTGAGTTTTGCAGTGTGAGCGACGTGAATTAGCAGTTGAAAGTTTTCATGTTAACACTGCCGAAAGAAAATAAACCTTCGAGTGTATTATTGTAGTCATAATGTTCGACGACTTCACCACAGACGGAAAAGTGTTGTTCTGTAATCTTGCAGAATGGGGACTGGGAGTTTTTCATTTAAACCAGTGTTTTTCAACCTTTTAATACTCACGGACAAGATGCCACTAAGTTAGAGGCTTATTTGACATTCAAAGGATGCCAGCACATTTTCAGATTCTAGTTGTTCTGGAAAGGAAATGTAAACTTTATTCTCAATTCTGGACTGTCGAAATCTACAAAATGTGTGTTAAATAACTGAATATATATTAATTGGAGGGAATGTCCGAAAATTTCTCGACTTTCGGGATTTTTTTTTTCTTCCCGCACATCTCTAGAAGATTTACATGGAGGGGTAAATAAATACATCTTACCGTAGCTAGAAGATACCATATTTTCTTGAAAGAGGTTTGGTCTAATTGCTTTCCAAAATATTTTATTTTTCGATTCTACTAGTTTTAGTGCAAATGTTGTATAATGTGTTTCAGTTGGACTTCGAAGTTATGGAATTCTTTTCATTTACAGGTTCATCAGCACGAACTGAAATCACATTTAAATGTAATAAAACCTTAAACGGACGTGGTGAACCTAAATTCATCTCAGGAGAGAACCAAGTGTACAAATTTCAGTTTGAGACCATTTTAGTATGCCCTCCAACTCCTGTGGAATGTACGGTGAGTTTTAAATGTCTTGAAAAGGATATGGTGTTTGGTTTCGAATTGAAATGGTTTAGACGAAAATTGCAAGATGAAAGCTAATGTGAAGTCGTTGATTTAATTCGTATTAGTCGCTTAACTTGAAAATAGAACCTATGTCCTAAACAGCCGTTAGTGGGGAGGCAGCAAAGATTCAAAGACCGGTCAAGCTGAACTGAGGATTTCCCTTTTTTCCTTCAGTTGCATTTAGGTATGTAGTGTGAAACTTTGAATTAGAATATCTTTAGGAACTAGGGATGCACACAGGCTTGAGTTCTGCTGACGGGCAATATCACTGAAGTTTTCTAGGGCTTTCCTCAGTGTCATCAGGCGGATACCGGAGTGATACCTAGATCAGGTCTTCTCAAAAGGTGGAGCCACGTCCTGCCCGCATGGATGTGTGGGGATTATTGCATATGCTTACTTCATAGAATATCTGTGGAATGATTCAAATGTTTAGGTCGTTGTTTTAGTTACGACCCATTGACATTGTTAAAATAAAAGTGGATTGTGTGATAATGTCGAAAAGTACAGATCGAATCGTAACAAATGGCTAATGGTTCAATTTAGTATTTATTTCCAGCTTCTGACATTACTAAAGCTTAAGAAAGTTTCTTTCAAACTTACAGGGTATTTCTGTTGGCCTGATATCAAAACAATCACACATCAGAAAGTAAATAAAAATAATCCATAAGATATTGAATAAATCGATCGTTTTTTTCTTCTATATTTCCCGCTTTATTGAGGAGCGTATTGATAGTTCGTATTGTGGCCACGAGGCGGCGCGGTGTGGGTCTTTATAGTTCTAGGCCTGCTAAGTTGAATGCCATCGCTTCGGAAAATATCGACGATTTTAAATAGTTAAGTTTTTCTCTTTGTTTTCTTAAAAAAAAAAAAAGTTTATAATGGTCGTTAATCCTTGATCCCCGCAAACATTTGGCCGTTTGATAAATTTATTGAGAAGGATGACCTAGAGTGAAACTCCACGGACAAGACTAAAGTCACAGACAAACGTTTTAGACTTAGATGTTGTAAAGACCAGAAATTTAAAGTATTAACGAAGTTTTTCAGACACTTCTAATGAAGTGTTGTGAGCGAATTAAAACATTCGTTTCATCCTGTATCGGAACGCCTGCTTCTGGTTCTTAGTTATTGTGCAACAACTAACTGGCACAGCGAGTATGCTTATACCATACTCCATTAATGCTGCAGGTTGTATTTTTTTGTATGAAATTAGTCAGAAGCTTTTGTTTGAGGCTTCTTTTTTTTTTTCTGAAACATGCGATGTATATGTGGCAAGCTTCTGTAAAACTTTGGTAAACTTTATTTTATATGTGCCACTTTGGTAAGGTTTTGACTTCGGCCAGTCTCGATTACGTAAGTGCAGTTTTTTTTTTAATCCACAAACGTCGATGCGTCAGGCGGGATTCGAACATGCTTTTACAAACAACTGCACTGCTACATGAAGCAAGGTTTACACAACGTACGTTTGCGCATGACTGTAGGAGAAGTCTTCTACCTGAAAAGTCCCTTTACTTTTTTTTTTTTTTTTTGAAACAGACTGTAAAGCGCATGTTTAAGTATTGATTTGGACAGGCAAATGACAGTGCCTTTACTCTTTCCGAAAACATTTACCTACATCATACGCATGTTGATAACTCCTAACAGGCAGTTATGCCTCTAAAACTTTATATGTTGTTTAAAGAAATACATTTTACATGTTACGTATGGTAAACATGCTTCACCGGATGCACTACAGGCACTGAACATGTGCTTTCATGCTATGGCTTCTGTGTGTGAGGTCTTAAGGAGTGCGGCTAGTGTCCAGGAAGTTTTGGGCTCCAATCCTGGCTGACACTTTAAAAGCACTGCACGGTAGGGGCCAAAGTCCATGGTTACTAAAATGACCCAAACAAAATAAAGTTTATGTACTTGTAGGCCCTATATATAGCCTGTAACATTTTCCATTTTCATCAGGGGGAAGGTGAATCAGCGCTAGGGAAGCGGTAAGATCAGGGCCACTACAATCTCTTTTCTTGCCCCAGAAGTTCTTGACATAAATTGGATATAATCTAAGTTTCTGTAATATCCATGAAATGAAACATTGACGAACTTTTACCAAGACCATTTTCAGTTCTTGATATATGGTATTCAATGTCTATTTTTTATTATGTTTTTGTTTACTTCATTTATTTTCCTTTCATTTAACTTCTTGTTTTGGACATGGTTATTTATATCGTGAGGTAGTCATCCATATATTTGACTGTTGTGCGTATGATCAATGTTTATTTCTTATTAGCTTTTTAATTTAAATTTATGAATATTTTAGGTCACTGATAGAGATGGAAATACTTACGACTTGAGTGAACTTCATCGAAAACAAGACAATTGGGAAGCAGTTGACACAAGGCCTATACATGCAGATCTTTTGTATCACATTAACGTGTGTGGTCCATTGAATTCTCGAAAAGAATACAAATGTCCAGGTGAGTAACATATTTATATAATGCAACACAAAAATAGCAGAAGCCCACAAAGGCAAATAGAACTACAGAAATGAAACATGAAGGTACAAATTATATCAATAAAATGTCCAAAGTAGCAAAACAGAGGAAAACAAACTATTGAAAAGTTGGTAGTGCATGAAGAAAGCAGATAACTAGTTAACATACTGAGTGAAAACATATAGCGAAAAGACCAATGGTTCCGATATGACAGACGATTGCATCATAAAGCGTGGAACGCCCTCCCACAGGATAACATCTGACACCTGTAGAATAGAACGTATATACGCATGCCTGCATTCAGCGTGGCTGTGGCTACAGTGGTTATTGAGGAAGGCAACATTCAACTTTCACATGGCGCTCCATGCGCACCCTGTAAATTCTAATATCAATGTTTTTAATGAATCATGTATCATTGTAAGGCATCATGAAGACTGAGGGTTGCGGTGGCTCAGTGGCTAGAGCTCTCACCTCTTATGCTTGGGGTCCTGAGTTCAAACCCTGCTCGTGCCATGTGGGTTTTGTGGGTGTGCGTTTTCTCGGGGTTCTCCCACTTTCTTCATTCCACCAATCATCCGTTCGGCCTGAACCAAAGTTGTCTAAAGGTCAAACTCAAATTCAAAATCATGAAGGCTGATGTGTTCTCAAAGTTTCATTCATCTAGCGTAACCCTTTGTTTGTAATGGGGTTTCATTTTCCGTCTGTGTCAACTATAACGCTAAATAGGCTTTTAAATAAATGACGCCAATTATTACAATGACTTTCTAACACGTATAATTTAGTTAACATGGCTTTCGGGAGTGGGGGGGGGGGGGAGTAGTATGACCCCTCCATGATTGTGTACTACACAAAATGTTGTTTATACGCATGAATGGAAAATTATTGTCTTTCTTCTTTATTCGCTTATTTCTTTTACGCTTTCTTGACCTCAAAAATTTTTTTTTTTATTTTAGGCTAAAGGTGGGTGGTATTGGAGTAAGTAAAACAAAAGTTATATGTACACTTGAAAATACTTAAAGATGATATGCGTAACGTTCTGCTATAAAATATACATATATATTTTTTGTGGTTCATTACAGTGTTCATAATATATGATGTCAAACATTTTATAAACCTAGATTGTTCTTTTTTATTTTCTGATTAAGTGTTTTGTATGAAAACCTAATGAGAAAAATAAAGCGTATAATCTGTTTTTTTTTTCTGTTCACGACTACCGGAAATCTATAGAGAATGCAGTCCTATATTTCAACAGATGTATTTTCAAGATATCGAACAAGTTTCTTCAGAATTGACAGGTGCGATGCCAAATATTATGTCTTGATCTAAAAAGCAAAAATAAGAAGCAAGAGGCCTGGGTGTTCGCAATGCAAACAGATTGTTACTGTGAGTGGATTTTACAGGAACTCGAAAAAACAGCTCGTGAAGAAGATCACCAATCTGATATGTCCATTAACAATTTTATACAGGTATTTGAAGTCATGCAAATATATACGTGCTAAAGGAGGTTCAATATGAAGGACTTCTAAGAGTTGTTGTTTGCTGAAATTGCGTGTTGATGGGACGCGAAAGCGAACGATAGCCAAGAAAAAGTTAAAAACTCGGTAGCACTGTGAGAGACACCATTGCCTAGATAGGAGAACAAGATGCAAGATGCGGAGATACGTAACTCTTGTACCTTCAGAACTGATTGCTTTAAGATCCTTCAAGTCAACGAGTCTAAAAAGTAAATCTAGGAATTTCATGACTTTTTAGTAGACATAGTAATATGATCCTCAAAAGTCAGCTTTGAATCGATCAAAACGCCTTTATGTGATAAAACTTTGACAATACGAATTTTGAAGACAATATTTTGAACTTTGAAGCAGTACATTTATCAGTGTTTGTGAGGATTGTTCATTTAGGAACTGAATTCAGAAGAATTACAAACAAAATATTCATATTCTTTGGCAAAGAAAGAATGAAGAATGATGCTTTTTATAATCTGTGTGTTATTTTTATTTTGTGGATTTATTATAAATTTTGTGAAGGGGTTTTCAGATATGGTTTTACAATACTCCAAACTTCATATTGCGAGAATGTATTGCTCAGAAGTGTATTAGATTGATCCATCCCTGATGTGCATTGGATCATTTAGCTAAGCCGGGAATATATTAGTATATTAGTAATAATGTAATAACTTTGGTTACTAACAAACAACGAGATAATGGTCAATAAATAAGTCACCTGTAGAAGTTACGCATTTACATGTGAAAGTGTATTCAGAATAAAATAATCAATTGTTAGCATTTCCATTGAGTTAAAATATTAGTATAGTAGCCTCTAGAATTCAAGCTCAGGTGGACGTTAGACATTTCCCGGAGACGTTATGCGACCTAATTTAAGGAAATTAGGTACAGCTTAGCTTACGTTTAAGGCCATCTACATATGTGAATAGGAATACTTGCAACGGATCTGACCATAACAGTGTTAATTTTGAGCTATCGATTATCGAACCACGAAGAGAAAGTGAAAATATTCG
>JAGDQP010008683.1:0-14380 GCA_022664845.1 Lepisma saccharinum | reverse complement strand
TAGTCGACTAGTGTCTCTGCTACTTGCTGATGCATCCGAAGTTGTATAGCGAGTGCCTGCGAATCGTCTAGTTGTGCCTCAGACGTGAAATAATGTATTTAGATGTCGTTTATGCCGTATCCTACTTGTACGTCTGTTGTCTTTGCTTCAGCGGGATTTCGGTCGAATGTTTCCAGCTACCTGTAGGTGGAAGAATGTGATTTATTTTTTGGCTGTTTTGAAGTCACAAAGCATCGACACACCCGGTAATGTCTGATCCATCCACATTTCGAGGATTGGTTATTAAAAGTGGGTCACTCGAACCTAAAATGATTTTGAGCGCAGTAACGGCAGTTTTTTATCATATTTTCAAGTTTTGGACGTGCATTAAATTTTCCCTTTCTTAAGTTAAACCAATTACACTCAATTTTTAACCATTTTCACTAATCGCGTTCGTCGGTGTGGAGAACAGCAAAATCTCCTTTTCTACATGTTTTAATACTGTTGTTGCTGCCTTATCAAAAGTGAGATCTTAAGAAGCGTTTTCTCAAAGGATTGTTGGTTATGCCCTAAATCATGATCGATTAAAGCTTCATCGATAAACGTGCCGAACTTGCATTTGTTTGCTTGACACTTTAGCGAACTAACCCATTCGTCCACTCTTTGTCCAGGACTTTGCACAAGCTTATGAAACTTAAACAGCTGGGTTCTGAAATTAAAATGAGATTTAAACATCTTTATTGGCATTTTCTTTAATTCGGTGAACGTGACATCTCGCAGTGACTTAGGACAAAATTGAGCCTTAAGTTTATTCTTCGTTTCATCGACTAAAGATGTTAGAAGAAGTGCTGCACGTTTCTCCTTTTTTACATCGTTAACGAGACAGTAACTTGAAACAGTCTAAGTAGCTCACTACTTTGTCTACGTTAGGATCAAATAAAAGAAATCTTAATATAGAAAAAGTCATTTTGAACTAAGATCACTGTATTTCTTGTAAATTGACAATTAACCACACAATGCTATAAAATATATTACAAATAGGTTAGGTTCAAATACTAATACTAGTTTGGATCACAAAAACTTTTTCACATACCTTGGAAAAATAGACAGTAGCAACTAATCTCGAATGGCGCACTAAACCTGATATATTCAGAAAGGTATCACGCAGTACTATCCAATTAGCAAATTCCATGTAGTGTAGCATTTCATTCTGTAGCACTAAATTGTGTAGCATCCCATTCGTAAGTCGCAATTTGATAAACATTATAATAGTGCCATCGTGGGTCCATTTGGGGGCGAACACTATGAGACGTAACAGTTCACTCACGACGTTCTAACATGTACATATTTATGCAGTGGTTTCAAGTAGAGTCTTAGTTATGCTTAGGGTTTGATAAGAACGCATGTCAAATGAAACGATTGAATTCGACTGTGTAATGACAATTTTTATATACTAAGAGAACATAAGTAAATGAGGGCACGAACTCAAGTATTACCCTAACCTATAATTCCATCAGACTGAACATAACAACATGTATCATACAAAATAACATTATCAATCATGCAAATAAGTGTGACTTTCAACTCACCTAATTCCAGTTTACAGAGGATAGGAGAAACAGTCCTAGTACAAAGATGTGTGCTTGTACCGAAGTCCAGAGCAGGCCAACTTCATGAGCAGAGATGTATTTTGGAGTACGGAGCTTCGAAACCAGAGTCTGAGTCGTAGATGGTAGTTAACGATGAAATTGTCAATCTTAGAAACACAGCTATTCTTGGTGTGTCTCACATTACTCTGCGATGCGAACACGATTCCATACTTGGTGTAAAATTACAGGTCTAATTTATTTGGAAATTCACTCATAGTTAATGACGACAACCAATCACAGTACTCCTCGGGAGGAGTGGCTGAGCTCTTCTAAGCCAATCACAATGTTACTGAAACTATACACTTGCTGTTCGGTGTCTACCGTCATCACTTGGTTGGCGATATCCGATCTGCTGATCAGATGTAATATGATATTTAGATTGCTTTGCTCTGAAGCCTCGGGTCTTATACCTAAATATTTTAATATACATTTATTTAGAACAGCATGAACACTTATGAAAGAAGTGTTGTATGATGTCAGTAGTGATATTAGTTTATTTGTAGCTGAGGTTAGCAATCTTCTAGCATTTGGGTTCCAAAATACACAATATAACGGTAGTTTATACACGCAACAAAACCTTTATTATGTTAGGATTGGATGTTCGTTTCAATTTTCTAAGAGCACTAGCAGTAGCTACGATATAGAAGAATTCCAAATAAGAATTGTGCTAAACTTCAAGTATATCATCTTATTTGCACATGACTAAATGAATCTCCAACAATTTAGCAGTTGCAAGTAATCACATGTTTCGTTCTTTAAACCATAAAGTAATATTCCTTAAATATCCATCGTAGTTTACAACAAAATTATCCTAGTAACTCAAAGTGTAACATCAGGAAGCTGCAACTAACTTAGAAATTGTTCAGCATTGCTTTACAATGTAAATAAGCGGTAAGCTCGCTTACTGTTTACAACGCAACATAGGCTAACAAAACATAGACTAAGAAATAAGTAGCTAATTAGCATCCTCACAATAACCGGAGACTCTTTGTTGTGAAACTGATATTAGCAAGCTGTACACTTCAGATGTATTTGTACTGATGGCTATCAAGGATCCATTTGTAATAGATGTAACATTTGGAAGGACCCGCTGACAACTGTTAGCACTGAAAACTCAGCGAAATAATGCGTTCTATCAGACCCAATAGCAGTTAAAGTATTGTATCTCATGTCGATTGAGATCTGTTTACTACTGGTTTTTAGGTTTGCTTCAAATTTTGCTAGTTATACCTTGTGTGTATTCGTTATATTTTGTTCGTAAAAGGTTTATTTAGTTGAGTTCATGAGTAATCTAAAGTTGTGATGCATGTAGTCATTTGGAAATGTTTTCCACAATTTCCAAACTCTTTTCACTATTTCCAGTTCCACAATTTCCAAGATATTTTTGTGAATTTCACCCGTAGAAGCGATGGAGAATCCGATTGGTAGCAAACTTCCATATTTTTTTTTATTTATTTATTTTATTTTATTGTTATTATTATTATTATTATTATTATTATTATTGTAGTCTGAAGCCTTTTGATTCCTCAGCTTTTGGTGTAAATAAATATTGAATCAAGTGTACTCCTTACATTTCTCCAATGCTGTTAGTGAGTTATTTTTAAATTATTTTTTTTAAGTAATTTATTTTTACTTCCTGTTGTTTGTAATATCTTATAGTGTGATTAACATGCATGTTCTATTTTAAAGGTGGAAATGTTGGTGCCTGCCAAACAAGTACTAGTTCAAATACTTCATATAGCCTTGGCTACGTACATGAAGGACCAAAGTTCGTTGACAATAAACTGACAATAACATACAAAGGTAAACTTTTTTTGTTATTAAGTTAGACATAAAACCATCACGTATTCAAATGAACATGTATAGAATGAAGGTTATTTCTGTATGTATAGAATAGAAATCTACTGTAGTTGAATTAAGAAACTTACTTGTAAATCTGCTGGCAAATAAATGTATGAAAGAAAAGAAAATTAACAACCTGTTAAACGTTACATGAAACATATCAGTCCTTCATGGAAAGGTATTTCACATTGACATAATTGAGAATAAATTAGACAAGTTTTTTGTAACTGGTTTATATAACCGTTATCCCAAACCTACACGTGAAGGTTGGCGCCGAAGAGCATTAGACAGATTTACTAACTCAAATAATAAAGGGGCGTAATAGGAAGAATTGAAATGGTTGAGATTACCTTCTTTTCTACCGTTTGCAAAACGATTATTCAAAATTTAGGGGGGAAATATCTTAGAACTGGTGCTCGTTTACATCCAAACCATGGACAAATCCAAATAAATAATGGTATGACGCAGCGGAGGGTCAGTGTTACAATTCAGACTTACCTGAATATCTGCCCTCGGCAGTGGCGGCCTTAGGTATGGGCGAATCGGGCAACCGCCCAGGGCTTCGCGCCCTCAGAGGTCCCGCGCTACCGACAGTTAATTAGTAGTTTTACCTGCGTGAGTGCCTGGAGTCGCGTAAAATACTGCAGTTGTAGTTCTTTATCATATAGAAATAAATGACCAATCTTAGTGTTTGTTTACTGCGTTTTGTTTCTTTTCAAAATGAAACTTGTTGATCATAGTTGATTGAGTAGATGCCACGTTTTAGCTCCTCTCCGATTTTTTTTTTTCTGTGCATGTGTGTGTTGAAATAAGTGCATAGTGAAGAACCGGGCTGTGTAAAATTACCCGAACAATGATATTGCACTGAGAATGATAGCCATGATTCCAGTGAGTGTAGCGTCTGCCGAGAAGAGCTTTTCTAAGTTGAAGCTCATCACGACCTATCTAAGGAACACCATGACTCAAGACCGAATGTCTGCTCTCAGTTTTCTGTCTATAGAAAACGACGTTGCATCAACTCTAGATATAGCGATTTGATTGAAGATTTTAGCAACATGAAAAGTCGCAGAATGAGCATTAAACTACTATAAAAATACTTGCTTTACTATTATGAAGCTGTACTTGTATATTTAGTCAGAGGTAATTTTGGAGTCCTAATTATACGATATGGTATTTCATTACATCGACTTTATTTCTTGTAAATCAATACCTCAATTCCCGACATAAAAATTCTTCGAGATTACATTCACCCGAAGTCAGGCTTTACCTTAAAAAAATAGTTTATTTTTCTGCACACAAATACATACACACATATGTTTGTATTATGTATGTACAATTCACAGTTGTACATTAATCGAGGTTTTGGTTATTGTGATTTCGTGGGGTCCCGTGAAGAGTCATTGCCCAGAGTCCCGCAAAGGCTAGGGCCGCCTCTGACCCTCGGGAACGCTTTAGTCTAAACTGCGAACCTTCTATATATCAATAATTATCTGTTATAACCTTACATAACTACCTATTATTCATAAGCCTGACGATGTTAACAGGTAGGTAGTGAAAAACTTCGCAGTTTGGACTACAGAATTACTGAGGATAGATCTTTCTGTAAGTTTAAATCATAGACAAATCATTTACTGGGTACAAGGACTAGTACACAAATTCAGATAATCCTTCAGGCGTTTATCAGGTAAAATATGAATTTATGGATATAGATATTGGTATGACTAAAGGAAATTTGTCCATGCGTCTCAGAAGCGTATTAGCGATGCCAGATATGATAATACCATATCTGGAGTTCCAAACATCTTGTAGAAATTGTTCGACGAATTACGATGAAAAATAATACAGAACATTAATTTACGATTATGATTATTATTATTAGATTAAATTAATAATAACTGAGATAAATTTGGATACATTTGACTCAATAAATAAATAACTTTCAAGTAACATTAGCTTTCCATCTTCGTAATCTGCCAGCACTGGTTCCATGCCATTTAACTTTTTCACTTTCCTGCCGGATGGACAATTTGCACAATACTGAGACAGAAGCAGATGAGATTATTTGTTATCAATTTCAACATGGTTTAGTTGTTGTTTGTACGAACAAGCGTCAGGGTATATTTACTTACTGTTTTTGTTTGTCTTTGTAGTCGTAGAAATAGTTCACAGGATAACCAGTATCACACTAATGTTTCTTTTGTACACTTTCCGAACAATTGCTGAACTGAAAGGAAACCAGAATACACATAGAGACGGGTTGAAGCAGACAATTTTGCAGTGTTTTCTGTTCGTTAACTAATAACGTGACAAGTAATGAACGATGGGGCTTTGACGAAGGACTGCTTTTGTGGGACATGTCATCGTTTGCTGGTATGGGTCTGCGCCTGCATTGTGCCTAGGTTAAGTTCCATTATATTTACTGTTTTGCCCGATTAGGACGAAAATTACGACTCACGACACAAGTAGCACCGAGCGGTCTTAGCTCAGTGGGTAGAGCATTAGTTTCATATTCAGGAGGCTTTAGTACCAGTGGCCGACTATCGTGACTGAGATTTTTCCAGGGCTCTTCCTTAGTCCCACCAGGCAATGCCGGGATGGTACCTTCAGCTAACTTCCTGACTGGCTCCTTTCCTCTACCCAATCCCGGCTTATACCATATATGCCTAAAGGCCATAAATAAATTCAGATTCAAAATTCAGACACAAGTAGCAAGTGATGAATAATTTCGCGCAAAGAATTGGCTCGGGGCGAAATGGTCTGAGTCTGCACGCTTCGAATCATAAGCCCCGGAGCTCGATTGCTAATAAGTTTTAATGTAAAATAGCGTTAGTGCTTGTTGGTTTAAGACAAAAGTTTAATATATCAGATTGAGATCGAAAAAAGGCACTAGACCAAACACCCTTTCAACCATGTAAACCGCTCTGTTATAGTATCTGAAATGACAGAATTACTTAATTTTAGAAGGAAAAAGGAAAGTTTCGTGAAAGTGAAATTAAGTCTCTAGAATGAACAGTTAGTGTTTAGTAAAAGTTGGTCTTGATTATTTTTTCTGTCTTTCTTTCCACTTGACTGACTAATCTGTATATCAGTATGATTAAGGAAAGAATGTTAAGTAACTTTAAAATTTAGTATCTTGTACATACTTCCATTACCTTTATAAAGCCCAATTTGCCAATATATTGATGCATTTTCATGTAAATTGAATTACGTGTGCAAGAAAGTGTGAGCTTTTTGTTAGCCATTTTCTAGACATGGTAACAGCGATGAGATTATATATTTGTATTTTAGGAATATGTGGTTATCTGACACTGTAAGCTGCCTAGGAGTTTATTCGTCCTAAGAAATCATTCGCTCATCTGTCATTTCTTGTTCTGTAGTAAGGCTGTTAGAATTGTAAGTGGGTTGAATCTAAAGATGTACGTCGGATGTGCTTGGTTGTAAGGTTTAGGTGGGTAGCCTCGGTTGACTCGAGCCTCCTGGAGGCATTGGTTGTAAGTTTCGGTTGCAGAAGTGGTGAAGAAAGAAATCGCTGTCTTGGCATGATATGGATGGGAACTTAAGTAGTATAACTATTGTATATGGTAGGTAGGTTTTATGTGAACCGAAATAGTGAGGGTGTTGTTTACCAAAATGTTGTCCACATCAAGGAATGTGGATTTTTTTTTTAAATAAACTAAGTGAACTGAACAACATGGAACTGGTTCAACCGTTCTGGGAACGTGTTGCGGCTTCACCGTGTCGTAACGAGACGTATCATCCAAAGTAGTGTTGTCAAAGGTGTTCGAGCTTGCCCATGAACAGATTGGCGTAAGAAGGGGTCATTCTCGTACCCACGGCCTTGCGTCGGATCTGTTTGTTGCCGAAGAAGTTGTTACATATAAATACTAGATTGGCAAGAAACGATCTGTAAATTATCACCTCTTCCTTTTGACGTACTGTTTGTTACCTGAAACGTACATAATGCATTAGTCAGTTGCTCCAAACTTGATGTGTCGTCCGCTACGTGGCTCCATTTTCGTTCCACTCATTTATCTACGTACACGTGTTGGTCATATCTCTATCCTCCTGCTTTAGAAAGACCTCATAGACGTCGTTATTTAATTTGTGTGTTTACAACTGGAACAATATGATGTAAGGATTCTTTCCTTTTGTATCTTTAGTTTCACATATGTATTTACGAGTAGTTATATCTTAATAAAACATTATTATTTGTGTGTTTATTTAGGTGGAGCACCTTGCCGCGGAGCCAAGTATTCACGCACAACATATATAGAGTTCTTTTGTTCTCAAACTCAAGATGAACTATCTTTTGAAGAAGAGTCAGATGATTGTGTGTATTCATTTAATTGGTACACTCCAGCTGCATGTCCTGTGAAGGTAAAAAGAAAGTTCCAGAATGTTAAATTAAGTAATAATGTATTATATAGTGATAGTAAATAATGCAAAAATTGCTATAGTAACTTTAGATATCAGGATTCTCACGCGTAGTAGGAAATAATAATAATAAAATAATTGATTTTAATATGGCGTTTCCAATCCAAAAATTTCTGAGGAAATCTGTGTAACCAAATGTTCCAGTTTTTTCTTGCATATCGTAAGAGGAGATATCAATAAATAGCGTATGTTTTTATTTCCGAGATATATGATAAATATTACTGCCTTTACTTGGATTGTTGAAACTTAGGTTTATAGACTTTTACAATAATTCTAAGCTTCAGGCCATAGTGCTGTTACCGCCCATACAATTCATTTTATCTTATCTAAGCTTCAGTTTCTCTCTCATCAACTTCCATGCTTAAAATGTTATTTTTTTTCTCACATGGTGTGTCTACCAATCAAAGAAAATCCTAAAAGTGAAGAAAAATTATGAATTTAAATGTTGCGCTGGGAGCAACTTTTTAAATATGTTTGTTGTGTCAGAGGGTTTGCAGTCAATACTCACGCAACTAACACGAAAGTTATTAAATTTTCTTTCAAGTCAAGAATTTTTCTATCGAACAATTCCTACAATCTAGAAAGGCAAAGAAAGTCATGGAAGCTATATATATGACAGTCATTCAAAGTTATAGGAACAGATTAAAATTATTCTTTAATCATTCTGTGAGTAGTAGCGAAGCTTCAGCGAAGAAAAGTTAGGGAATGTATATTTTGTGCTCTAGCTTGCCGTGACAAACTGTTCTATAATTTTTGTCGGGTAAAGAATCTACACCTTCTCCAGATAGATCTGATCTGGTGTCTGGGGCAGATTGCAAGACACCAGCCCGCCAAACCGATATTAGTTTTTGCAGCCTTACATTCTGAGAAAGTTTTGCTTCGTACGAACCTTTCCTCCCTACCAGTCCCAACTGGCGTCTTCACATAGAAGACACCCAGATGTAAGACTTTCCCCATCCACATCACGTCTCTTATGATCGCTATCAGTCCTGCTAGTGGCGTTCGTCAGCATAGGTTATCATCACAAAATTATGTTTTCTAGATGATTGAAGACTGAAGTATGCTAGTCTTATGATGGCTTAAATAATTTGCTTCGGTTCATCACTTAAACACCTCTATAATATTATGAATTTTCATATGTGACCTTAGTGAGAACCACATTGGTGCGTAAACTTTCGTAATATATTCTGATGTAGCTTTCAGATCTTCAGGATTTTGAGATTGGAAGAAGGTTCAAGAATTAAGATTGAACACAAGGAATAACATTCGACAATTTAAGGTGTCAAAATAAATCTGGATCCCATGACTAACTGGGATGAGGAAGAAGTAACCGAACCACCACTACTTCGACACTTAAATGAGAGCGAAATTGAGGAGCAAGTCAATAGAACTACTCCTACTGCCAAGGCAGCGTAAATCTACCATGCCATTTTCAAGCTGTCAAAATATTAGTTAAGGCGGCTGCTTCTGTTTGTAGACGAGAAAACCGTAATGAGTTTAATCTGGCAAGGTTACACTCCAAGAAGCTAGTGCTACATTTTTCTTTCAAGGCAAGCTACAGTATTAAAGCCAAGCGTTAATTTACGTGCCAAGGGTGGTAGGGCATGGGCGGAACTTAATGTGCAGGCACCTTCTCGTGGTGAGTTTTGTGTAGTTCTAAAAATACCTTCAATGGAGACTAGTGAAGAGCTGCAAAATAGTAGGATTTCATTGAGATAATTAGATTTTTTTTAAATCTGTAATTGATTGTTCTACCCACGACCGACTGCGCGGAGAAAGTTTCAGTACATTCATCTACACGACGCAGGTTGACATTGATCCTGGTGTTTAGTATCACCACTTTAGGTGTATTGCGGGTTGCACTCCAAAAAATCTCACTTACCAAATTCACCCTCCGGCCGGAACCGCAAGATATCATTTGATTTAAAAAAAACTATTTTTCCTGAAAGGACATCACATTTGGCAACTTTCCCGCACCCCCTCATATCAATGTCAGAAAAATTCAATTTTCGTCACAACTTTATGTGTATATTAGTATATAAATGCTAGATGAGGATTTTAAATTAAATATGTATATCTAGTGTTGTAGAATAGGGGACTAGCACAACCTTAACTGTACCAGGTAATATAATAAACTAGTAAATTAAAAAGAAGAAAAGAAAGAAGGAGGAATTTAGAGGAAACTTAGTCATAGAGAGATAGAAATAGACATAACTAGTTAAATTTGTGTAAGCGCTCTCACCATTTATGTCTTATTTTATCATATATCTTGTTCAGGCAATATGATCTAAAATGTAGTGTGTAATTAAACTGTGTCGTTTCTTATTACATTCTTTAATGTATTTGTTCGGAAACTAATAGTTATCTCAATAAATTTCACACACTTTAAGGAAATATGAGTTTTTTAGGGTATTTTGGATAGAAATAATCGTTTATAATGTGTTAATATTTAGTTTTTACGAAGTTCCCATATACACTTACCTCAATATACAGTGTCTCATTTATCTTGTGCACCCTTGAAAGCGTAGAGACCAACAGAGAGAGAAGAATCAAAGTTTGTACGACCAGGTATGGAGACGGCCAAAGAGTGACACATTTTGTGCAGAAACGTGGCCAAGTCAGTATATAGTTGCATTGTCTCAAATGACAAACCTGAGCTTGATACACAAGTGAAATCTACATGTCAAGCGCAAATAGACAAGATCATATGTCATTCTGAGACCAAGGTCACTGCAGCATCACAAACTTCCGAAATTCTACGGACTATGGCTAAACAATGGACATTTCCGTTTTCACCGTCCTTATATATTTGATAATTTGTTTGTGTACATCAGATTAAATAATATATCATGTTTTTTTTTAAAATTTCAACGCTACTGTTTTCTGTTACGTAGAAATATAACATGAAATACTGATAATTCAATCTCCTACGTCATACAACGAAAATCATCTTCTGATTGGTTTGACGTAATCAGTGTGTACTATTTCCGTAGCTGTATGCTTCTCCCAATGTTACGTTCCTTATTCAGAAGTTTGAAGACGAAAAAACAAGAAAGAGAAAGAACATTCACATCATCACTTAACGAAATAATTAACGTACAAATCAGCAGAACACACTTCAATAAGTTAAAACACCAAAACATGTTTTTAATAACAAAAATTGCTCTAAACAATGACAGGGATCAATTTTAATTTACAGTGCTCTTCTTGTCGCTAGTTTGTGTCAATTTTGATGTCTTGACAGTTTGGCACAATTGGTTGGCGCGCGCAATTTTTAACTTTTTATACTTTCCCCTAAGGCTGTTCGAATCCTATCAAAGGCCGTGTTTTTTTTTACTTCACGAAACGCAAGAATAACTTCAATGTAATAGTTTCAATTTACATTTTTGTTTCTTATATGCTTTTATTATTATTTTTTACAATGACATATTAAAACTATTCAGTATATTCACGGGCTACAAGTAGTACGATAAATTGTTAACAGATGGCAGTAACGAGCACTATTAATTCATATTCTTTTAAGTTATTGAAAAATGCGTCACTAGCATACATTTTTAAAAAGGTATACGATTGTTGGATGTAAAAGCCCACATTTTTTATAGAAAAAACTAGGTAATTCTTTTTAAATACAAGAGTTCTAAAGAACATTATTAGAAGTTATCATTATTAAAAGAGCTGCTATAAATTAGTGTTGAAGCTACCAAAATATATCAATATCCAGAAGTATTAAAAGTAAAAATCCATTTTAAATGAATTAAACGAACTAAATGGCATGTTAAGGCATACAGAAACGCCATTCACCACTTATACTATTTCTTTCGATCCATTTTTGTTATCTCTTCTTAACAGTACTAACAAATCAAATACCACCTGTATGTTAATGACAAGCAGCCGGCAGATTGATTATGTCATAACATGGCGGCGCCCAATTAAGCGCAAGACTGAGACTGTTTCAAAGTAGAACTTTAGTACTCTTGATAAATGCATCACAGAAAGAAAAGAAAACGTTTTCCGTAGTCTCCTTTAACTGAAATTTTTTTATTGCAGCAGCAAAAAAAAAAAAAAAAAAGTCCATTTTACTTTATTAAAAGCAATTATAAAGCGAATGAGGGGGAGAGTGTTGGCGTAGCATTCGGGAGGTCGTGGGTTCGATCTCAGCGGCCGACCATCCTGACTGAGGTTTTTCCAGGGTCTTTCCTCAGTCACACCAGACAAATGACGCGATGACACCTTCAACATAGGCCCTGGTCGACACCTTCCCGAATCCTTCCCCTATCCAGGCCTGAGCTTTAGATGCCTAAAGGCCATAAATAAAATTAAAAAAAGAATAAATGGCCAATAACCGTAGTTTATCGTCGGCAAAATACTTTCTTATGTTAAAAACTTAGTGCTACTACAGCAAAAGGATATTCTAATTTTAGAGAAATTTTCACTATAGTTAAATAGTATTTGTAAATAATAATAATATTGCTTTGTAACTGTCTATTGTATACGTTACGATAGTACTATTCATATCAGTACCATTTTCTAGAACTAGAATAGTCTTTTGCTGTAGTATTATTGCATGTGAAAAAGATATTTTGCTGAAAATAAACAATAATAGTTGAGCGTAGTTGAATCATTTACTATTGCCGCCTATCAACTACAATGATAGTCAGTCATAGTCGATAGAATTTCGGATGTGTGCAGTGCTGTAGCGACCTTGGTTTGCACTTGTGTAACAAACTGACATAATATTATTTAACGTAATTCAACTTTATATTGGGTTTGCAACACTGTTTATCTGGTGATGATGTACAGTATGTGACGCACTTTTCCCCACGTCGTATTTGTATCGTACACATTTAGACTGCTCCTCTTCTATTAATTCCTCCGCTGTCAAGAATGCATAAGATATGGGGCAGTTCGCATATTATATAAATACAGCTTCTATGTGTCGGATTTACGTTATACATTTTGACATCTATAAATGATACAACATTTTTAATCTTATGTCAAATATCTGTTTATACTCCTTATGGTAGGACATTAATGCACTGGTCATTCATTATTTACTAATATTCTATACATACGTTAGCTGGATATTAAGTTTTAGGTTGTCATTTTCATAATAAGACAATACAATCCACAGCGTGATACTTATTCTATAGTAAAACATAGCCTGGAAAAGCACTAATAAACTTAATTTTGTATGGACCATTTTAGTAATTGGACTATCTTGATTATACAATTGGAATACTAAAAATGCATAAACATCGATACCTCAGGCGGGATTCAAACCCGTAACTTGATGGACAGAATCCTATTGCTCTTGTCCATTCGCGCGACTATCGAGGTTGGCAACACAACCTGGAATTATTTTCTTTTATCAACCTATTTGTGTCTTCTACAATTAACTTGTTTCTTGTTTCTTTTGTGGCGACGATCTTGAATTTTTAAGATGAAACTATCTGTCCCATCTAACATCAAAATTTGTTCCATTCTATTTCTTATTCATAGAGATCCTTCTTATTTATCAATATTGTTTATTCATTCATAACTTTACTTGAGAACACTATTATAGTTGTTTACATAAATTATTTTACTTTTACTTTTTTTTTCATAGTTGTCTAATTGGGTACATTACATATAATAAGTATAGTCCAATGTGACCTTGAGACTTTAGTTAAAGAAATTTGCACAATAATGAGCATAAAATAATTAATGCATATATATTTACAATTAACTTCCATACTTTTGAGTTCAAAGAAATCCTAACATTCTCTTTGACGAAAGACAACATAATATTTTTCAAACAACGGCATGTCTCTCATACAATTCTATTTTGTCCAACCAACTAACTTTCCAGCCCTTCCATAATGTAGCGTAACACATATTGTGCCTATGATATTGCTTGTATGTGTACTGATACATTTTATTTTCTGTTGCAGCGCATTGTTAGCAACAACTGTACGATTGTAGATCCCCTGTATGGATATCGGTTCGATCTAAACATAATCAGAAATTATACTGATTATGTAGTGGAACAAGAGAACGACAAATTTCGAATAAACCTGTGTGGACCTTTAATGAAACCTTGCAACAGTTTGAATACTGCCAGTGTTTGTCTTAAAAGGAATGGACGTGAATATGCAGTTGGTATGTATAGTTCACCTCTTATTCACAGGTACACTCAGCCAATGATAAAATGAGCGGTCTCTTTCAAAAGCCTAAATTACAAAATTAAATGTTTTTCTCTGTAAGAAACGTGTTAGGAATAAGTCATTCATCAACAGATAAGTTCCTGTACAAAACAGACTCAATTTTCTTTATCGTAATCTATTTATTTGTTGTTTACTATAAATTTTTATAAAACCCACTTGTTGGGCTCTTAAAAAGCTAAGTTCTGATATGAATTGTGTGGCAACGTCGCGAAACATGAGTATCCACTCTCCTGTTTTCAGATATTGATTTACTAGTTACATCAGTTTCTGCAG
>JAGDQP010008682.1:39204-62061 GCA_022664845.1 Lepisma saccharinum | reverse complement strand
ATTTCGTTACAGGGAAGCAGAAGGCGCGAAGAAAAGAAGAAGCCTAACTCCAGTTCAACGTTTGTTTTGTCCTGTGTTTGTCTTCTATGTAATATATGTAATTCGTATGAAATAAAGCATATATGTGGATAGGGACTTCCCTCCCAGCAAATGTTCCAAACTTAGGAACAAAGACCCGGAGAACATTCCGGACGCTGGGTCACAAAGACCGTCCCGTAACACCACCTGTCTCTGACAGACGGAACATAGGAGATCGTTGGAATGTCGGAACTCCGGCATACCAGCAATCTCCAGGAACAAGCCTGCCTCAGGCTGGGAAGCACTAAGTAGTGCGCTCTGCACGCCCTTGCAAGTGCACGACCTAACCTGTGCAAAGAACGCAGAGAGGCAGGGGTGGAAAGCTGGGCCCCCTAAAAAAAAATATGCTGTGGAATATGCCACCCTTGGGGGATGTTTTAAACTTACTGAAGTGGGAGAAATCGGCTGGTGACAAATCAATTAGTCGGTTTAGGGACGACAGGTGTCAGGTGCTTTAGTCCAAATCCATTTCCAACAAACGAGTGACGAATGGGAATGTGCATTATCTTGATACACCTTCCAGGACTTCTGTCAGATTTCTTCGTGATCGTTACATTACTTTAACGTAGATTGATTGTGGAACCACGTTGCACAAACTCCGAATGAACGATCCCCTGCCAGTCAAAGACGACGGACGATTAATATAATTTTAGAATTGGATTTACTCATTCGTGGTTTTCTGAACGGCGATGAGGATTGTCCAATCCACCGTGATGATTGGCCCTTCGGTTCCACATCACCAGTGATCACAAGCCTTAGGAAATAAGAGCCAACTTTCGCTTGGGGTAACAATTCCATAGATCCTGACATGGTCCTCCTTTTGTTCGGCTGTTAACAGACGTGGCATAAACATAGTGGCCACACGTCGCTTCTGCAGTTTTACCGTCAAAACCATGTAACACGAACTTTATTGGTGCCTAGTTCAGTTCAGCAGCTAACATACTGTTATATGACGATTTATGATTTTTCGCACTCTTTTCCACGTGATCGATGGCAGTAAATGTAAACTTCCGAATTAGGACATGAAACGTGCAGTCCGAATTTCACGTCCTCGGTAGAAGTTCGAGCCGATTTCAAACATTTGTACAGTCACTTACAATAATAAATGGAGGCTGTTTAGCTTTTCCTCCAGGGGAATGGTTTCACTGTATGGCTAATAGTTAGACAACCAAAATGACAGTACAAATATGCCCCAACTGATGACACGCCAGGATATTCCTTCATTTGAAAGAAGAAAGAATGAATCGCTGATGATAGTCGCTGAAAGAGAACCACGAGATAGTAAAAAATTACATTCACATTATGTTCTAAGAGATAGGAATTAATTCGAAGGAAAATAATAATATGGACATCATACTGAAATACAACAAAACTTGTCTTGTTCAAACACACACATACACAGAGAGAGAGAGAGAGAGAGAGAGAGAATGGAAGAGACAGGGAAAGAGCGAAAAAGGAGAGAAGAAAATAATGAAAGAGGGAAAGAAAATTGGCGGAAAACAAGGTAATAAATGGAATTTTAACGCTTAAGGATTCAGAGTCTGTGTCTTTCTCCCTTGCCTCTTCTCTCTGTCTTGTGTGTTCCTCTCTTTATGGGATAAATTTCTTACATTAGGAATCGCGAACATTGTTTACAGTGCTTAATTCCTTGAAGAAAATATTTTGAAATCCAGGCTGGGAATCAAATCAAAGACCTCGAGAATGAGAGTCTGAGAAGCTGACCACTTATCTGCAGAGACCATAACAAAGGAGTTGTTAAATCAGCCATTTTCAGGAGGAATCGCGAACATCATTTACTGTGCTTACGAGTAATTCCTTGAAGAAATTATATTCAAATCCATGCTGGGAATCAAATCAAAGACCTCAAGAATGAGAGTCTGAGAAGCTGACCACTTATCTGCACAGACCATAACAAAGGAGTTGTTAAATCAGCCATTCAACTCTCTACTCTGAGCGGTTTATTTATATACATTCTAAATTTCAGTACCTACTCTCCACGTTCACATGATCACTAATTTAGGATAATTTATGAAAAATGCAAGAACAATTATTAATAATAAATATGAACATATAAACATATATTTTGAAAGACAAATATAAGAAATCTTGCCCCCACGCCGGGAATCGAACCAGGGTTTTTTGTTTAGTAACCCAACGCCGTACCAATACGCCAAATCGGCAACTTCAAATGGATCGCTTGTCAGTGTTCTTTACGGTTAAGGAGCTACTTTTTCACTTCCGTGGCAAAGTTATCTTCGTGTCTCTAGTCGCATGTAGTCCTGCCAGCCATTCCAATACGGTCTACACAAAGTGAACTTTTAATTACCAACATTCACTGATTCCCTTTTACCTCTTGTAAATACTGCATCTGTGGTTACTCCATTTATTATTTTTTTATTTAAGGACCCTCCTGCCACTCCTACCTCTTTGCTCTCTTAGCACAGCTTTGTTCCGAGCGCCTGAGGGGCGCAGCGAATCTAAAAGGGATTTTCCACAAAGTTGGGGTAGGCCATTCCCAAGTGGTCTCCCTGTCTCTACTCCTTCTCGGAGTCGAGGCATGGAGTCCGTAGAACCTGAAATTGAATAGATTTAAACTGGTATAAGAAAAAGATAAAAAAGAGAAGAGTATAGGAGGACTGAGGAGGGATATTTCTGTAGCCCAGTTCCCGATGGATAAACCTGGACCCTATTTCCGCGAGTTGTGGGGAAGGTTCCAATTTATTTCTTCTACTAGCAATGCATACACTACTTTACATATACAAGTGACTTGAACTATACAATCCACAGTTATTTATTTATATCTGTTTGCAACTTTATTATTAGATTTTTCATTATTGTCATTTACTTCTTAATTATTATTTATCATTTGTTCGTTTCTCTGATTTGATTTATAACAATTTTAGATTTTTTCTTCTCTTTCATTCATTCATACTTCACTGTTTATAATCTTTATTATTGGTATTTTAACACGATTGCAACTCCTATTTTGTATCCGTTCTCTTGTTGAGCGTAGAGAGTTCCTTCTTTACATTATCCGTGTCTATTTCAAATTCTAATCCGTTCCCATTACCTGATCTATGCTATTTGTAACTTCCTTTATCCTAGTAAACTATATGTCCCCTAGTATCATTAACTGAATATTTTATAGAAAACAACATAAAGTCAGATTCATTCCTCCACTCATACTCCCATTCATCCTGTGCGCGGCCCCAAACCGGTCGAATTGATTCATCACGAACGAATACACAATCGGCCGACTGGGTTTTCCGGGCACTCGAGGACGACATGTTCCGGGGTCGACTCACGGCCCCATACGCACATCAGGGAGTCAACTCGTTCTAATTCATATAATTTGTTTCGGTACGGCCCATGACCACTTAAAAAAATGTGCAGGGCTTCTGCTCGGGTTCCATTCTCTCCATTGCAGTCGGTTGTGTATATTTTCTATTATTCCATATGATCTTCTAGATTTTCTACTTCTTTCCCAGAAGTCTTGCCATTTAGATATAATAATTTCTTCTATTTCCTCCTTATTATTTGGCAAAGTTCCTGAGATTTTCGTAGCTCTTATTATATATTTTTTCTTTATCCAATACAAAGCAGCAGTCTTGATGTTCTCCAGATGCAGAGGCGCTGTTCCTAATATTGTGTTAAATGCCACCCAAGGTGTAGTTCGATATGCGCCGGACATTATTATTAATACAGATCTTGGTGCGCTATCCAGTTTATCTGCTAAACTCTTATTTTCTGTCACCCTGTGTGCTCACACACTAGATCCGTATGAGTCAATTAAATTGATAGTTTGGTTATGGTACAATTTGATATGTTTCATAGGCAGCCCGAATCTTGTTGTAGCTATTAAAGTTATTTTATTGCCAAATTTGATTATTTTATTTTTCATAGCTTCTATATGCTTAATAAAGTTTAGTTTTTCATCTAGGATGTTAAATGTTTTAGCTCTTTTTAAGTTTTGATTATTAAATTTTATTATAGGGTTTCTTACTAATTTATTTTTAAATATCATGTACTGAGCTTTTTCAGTAGAGACCGTCAGTTTGTTAGTATCGCACCATTCATGAATTGTCGTTAATATTTTCGTTGCTTTAAGTTCCATTTCGCGTCTGGAATCTGCCTCCACTAAAACAGGAATGTCGTCAGCATAGGCGATGATTGACATTAGTTCCTCCATTTCGTTGATCTTCTTTATGCAGGGTTTGATACAAATGTCCCAAAAGACTGAGCCACTGTCCCTGTGGACATCCCTTATTCGGTCTCCGGGTCATCTTTTCTCCTGAGGCACGCAGGATGGCTGTATTGTTCGTACAGTAGTCCCCGAGTTAACTTATTATGTAATTTGGTATTTCGATATTTTTTAGGTTTACAAATAGGGCCGGCCACCACAGGTTGTCGAAGGCTCTCCTGCTGTCAATGAAAATTGCCAAAACATATTTGCCATCCGCCCCCTTCACGCCATCGTAGAAGTTATTCAGAGCATCCTCGGTTGACCTTCCTTTCCTAAATCCAAATTGCGTCTGATCTTCCTCAATTCCCTTCCTAGCTGCTTGTAAACGGCTTACAATTATCTTCTCAAAGACCTTACCAATGACGATCAGAAGGCAGATGGGTCTATAGGATCTTGGACCAGACCTTGGCTTCTCTCTGCTTTTTAAAAAGATTATTAGGTTGGGTTCCTTCCATTTTGCCGGGAATCTTCCCTGACTCAAGCATTCGATGAGGAGCCTTGCCAGGTACGGTATCCATAAGTCCTTAGTCTTCTTGAGAATTTCTAACTTGATCCCATCTGGGCCCGAAGCTTCTTTATTTTTAGAGATTTAATTGCCTGATCAATTTCAGAATTTTTCACTGTGATTTCCTCCTTATTATCATTTTCTTCTGTTACTGTTTGATCTAATATTTCCTTCATTCTCGCTCTCATTCTTTTGCCGTTCTTCCGTTTCTTCTTCTTCCTTATTCTTTGGTATAAGTTCTTCCATTAATAGTTTTGCTGATTCCTTCCACGTAGTGGTATAGTTTCCATCCGTTTTCTTTAATGTTGCCCTATAGATTAGTAGGAACGGGGAGTGAAAGGGAATTAGAGAATGTTGTTAATTAAGAATAGGGTCTGAACCTTCAATGTCCTAATGAGGCGGGTCCATTCTCGCGCAGGCGGATTACTCCTTAAAAAGTAAATATTACTTCCTAGCTGGTGCTTCCAGTTGCCAATTTGAAGTTTTGGTAGCATGTCGGAAAGCTAATGCAGATAAGCCAGGATCGAATCCTGGTGTGGCTTTGTTCATGTTCTGTTCTTTAAGAAAAATAACTTTTCTCTTATTTATATATGCATTAAGAAATTTAATAAAATTAGAGACCAACTTAACGTGGAGGTTAGGTAAGTCTGGTACGTTGTTTTTTATTGAACAGTTAATTAACTCGTTTTCTTGAAGCTCTCGAAACTAGGCCTTTCTGTGTTTAGACGCTGGTATTGAAAGTTCAGTTTCTGAAGACCGTATCGCATTTGGCAGGAAGCAGGTCAATTAGGAAGCAGATACCTGTCTCGTTAAAAGTTGTGTTGTTTATGTAGCAAGATTTATTATTCAGGACCATTCGCCCTCCTCCACAGCACAAGGGAAGTTCAGATGGAAACAATACTGTGCTCTCTCGCGTAGGCCGAGAGCTCCTTGAAATATAAGTAACCCTGATAAGAGTTTGGCCGTCAGCTCGTAGCTTGGTCTGGTGGTCAGAGTGTCCAGAGATCCCATGATTGAATCTTGGTGGCGAGTTTTTTTTCCAATCGACTATTTGAAGTTCTAAAAGTACGATTCTCTTAATGTAAATCCCCGAAAAAACCACGCGTTGGCTAGATGTTATGTGATGACAGTATAACGGCGACACCACCGGATGCCAGCTTCCAGCGTGGCACGTTAATAGGACGTTGGCTTACGAAATAAAAAATCCGGGTTCGATTCCCAGCGGGGGCAAGGGCGCCGATCCCGAGGGCTTTAGGGGTCCTGGCTCCCCAAAGTTGAAGTGCGCCCCCCTAATGGGGGGACCCAAATGATAAGGTGAAGTCGGTTCTCCTATTTCTACAGTACATGGTCATTCGTTTTTCCCTTCTACTAAGCTTATCTCCCTTTGGAAAATCTATTTCATTGATAAATTCCTCCCTGAAACTAGTGTGCTATAGTACTGATATAAATTACATCACGTATAATAATACCTCCTCGACTGGCTAAAGGAGTTAATTCGTGCATTGATTGTGTTGTTTCTGGAGTTTCGTGCATAACATCGATAAAGACCATTTAGTAAAAAAAGAAAAGAAAGTATGAAAGAAAAAATGAAAACGTATTTTCTGTCGTTTATCCCTCTGAACACCAAGATCGGGAAGATCGGGTCAAAAATGACCCATACAGTCAAAATATAATTTTTGCCCATTAGTTACCAACTCGAACTCTCAAATAGATTCGAAATCTTAGCCGACTCGAGTAATAATAATGATGATAATAATAATGAAATTGATGTAAAAGTAAGATTTGGGAGGCAATTTGTGAAACAATTAAGAGCGCAGCGATAGAACGCGTAGGTGAGAAGAAACAACATAAAAACAAACCTTGGTTTGATGAAGAAGCCTTAAACTTCATGAGGAACGAATACAAGCAAGGCATCGATGGCTAAGTAATAAAAGCGAAGATAATATCAACCACTACAGTAACTTGAAACGAAACGCCACACGCGGGTTCAGAAACAAAAAGCGAGAATATCTAACAGCAGAAGATTCAGGAGATAGAGGAAAACGGCAAGACAATCAACATACGACATCTATACAAAGGGGTAAACTCGTTAAAAAAGGAAAGAAGGTTACCAGTCGAGGCTAGGAATGATTAGAAATGAACGTGGAGATCTTCAGGCTGATCCGACTAAAATTGTCGATGTGTTTAAAAGTTATTTCTAAAAACTTCTTAATGTACACAACGGTGAATAAACAGAGGAACTTGAAATCCATACCGCAGAACCGTGGATTCCCGAACCTAGCGAGATCGAGATCGAAATGTCGGCAAAGAAATTGAGAAGCTTTAAATCACCATGAATGGACAATATTCCAGCCGAATTAATTAAAGCAGGCGGAACGGCACTAATCAAGGAACTACATAAATTGATCAGTGCTATATGGAGGAGCTCGCAAAGGAATGGAAAACCTCAATAATAGTTCCGATTTACAAAAAAGGTAATAAATCTGACTGTAATAATTATCGCCGAATCTCGTTACTTCCAATCTGTTACAAGGTATTAAATAATATTTTGTTAACACGCCTAAGTGTATAGGTAGATGAAATAATTGGAGATCACCAGTGTGGATGTAGAAGAAATAGATCCACGTTGGACCAGATTTTTGCCTTGAGGCAAATTTTGGAGAAGAAATGGGAATACAATGGGACGGTTTATCAGCTATTCATTGATTTTAAGAAAGCATATGATTCTATCATAAGGGAAAAGTTATACAGTATCCTGATACGATTTGGAATTCCGAAAAAAATGGTTCAACTAGTGAAGATGTGTCTCAACGACTCCATGAGCAGAGTACGGATGGGTATTAATATGTCAGATAGTTCCAAGATTCGCAACGGATTGAAACAAGGCGATGCCTGGTCACCACTACTGTTTAACTTTCCATTGGAATATGCGATTTTAAAAATTAAAGGGGACAAAAAGTGACTAACAATGAATTGTTTGAATCAACTGTTTGTATACGCGGATGATGTAGATTTAATAGGGGACGATATAGATGCACTTCAAAGCAACACCGATGTCTTAGTTAGTAGAAGCGTGCGATGAGATAGGTCTACAGGTAAACATAGATAAAACAAAATACATGGTAACAAGTTGAAACACAGGGAATGAAAGAAATAGAAACATAAGAATTAGGGATAAGGTCATAGAGAAAGTAAACAAATTTAAATACTTGGGAGCATACGTAACAAGCAAAAATGAGGTCACGGAAGAAATAAAAAGTCGCTTACTATCGGGGAACGCATGTTTCTATTAAGTCCAAAAACTTCTAACATCGCGATTAATATCAAGGAAATTGAAATTAAAAATATACAGAACTGTTATACTGCCGTTAATACTTTATGGTTGCAAAAGTTGGAGTACGATCCTAACTGATGAACATAAATTACGAGTATTTGAAAATAAGGTTTGGAGATAGATATACGGGCCGGAATGCGACGAGATGACTGGAGAGTGGAGGAGACTGCATAATGAAGAACTCTACGGACTGTACGATTCACCAGATGTAAAAATAATGAAATCGCGACGACTAAGGTGGGCAGGCCATGTAGCTCAGATGGGGGAAAACGACGATTATATTCTATCCTGGTTGGAAGGCCGGATGGAAGGAGCTCATTGGGAAGACCGAGACGTCGTTGGGAGGACAATTTGAGAAGAGATCTTCGAGAAATAGGTGTTCGTGATGGAAACTGGCTTGATATTGCCCAGGATAAAATCCAATGGCGAGCGTTTGTTACTACGGCGATGAACTTGCGAGCTTCATAACCCATAGAGTTAGTTAGTTAGTTAATTAGTCATTAAATAGAAGAGTGAAATTCTGTGTACTCCGCATACTGTCAGCAATGTAATCGCTTCATTTGCAAGAATCGGAATACAACAGATGTCCTTTACACGTGAGAGTGAAAGAGGAAGGTAGTTTTATTCTGATAGTTTCATATGTCGTACTTTATATGTGTAAATAAGTAAGAGACTCATGGTACCTTTATTTTTGTGCAGCAATGAAAACGGTTGCAAAGTTAATATGATGTATTAGTTTTTTTTTTCTGTTTCATTATTTTGTAGTATCTACTTGAAAAAATAAAATACAATAAATAAATGCAATACAATGCAATAAATACTATAGAATGAATACACCCATACTCTAAAATACCTTGATTTTGAACAAATACTTTATTTTATTCGAGAAATATACATGCTTCGAAAATGACTCATCTTGACGTCCCGTGGGATGAAATTATCTTGTTCCGAGGATTAAGGATCATTCATCGTGATTTTGTCATATATAAACATAATTTAAGAAAAAGAAATATATACAAGAAAAATAAGCGACAAGAAGAATTCACAAAAGTAGGAGTAGACTTGCACTTGGAATTATATTCTTCAAACTGCTGTTTGGATGCAATTATTGTTAGCCGTTAATACCGTAATTTTGAGTTTCTAATACAACTTATAAATAGGGAAACTATATACAGCGAAAAAAAAAAGTATTTGGACAAGTTCGACAAAGAGGAAATCAGACTATCACACGTAAAACATGGACCATTTCGAAATCTCTTGTCCTTTTATGACAATTTGGATACCTTAGATAGAATGCTTAAGAAATAACTACCACTCGATATACCTGAAAGGTAACAGGCAACGAAAGAGTGACGACTACGCACATTCATCGCAAAAGACAGTATTTGGACAACCCAATACTCCTCTCGAAATAAATGTTCTAGGTATCCTTTTGTGTACAAGAGCAGTCTACTTAGTGTATTGAAGCAATCCACACGGTGTCAGGCAAGCTAAGCTTGTTGGAAAGTCATCATAAAGCAATGTAAACAGAGCAATTATTGCGGAATAGAATCAGTTCCGGCCAACCAAGGAAACTAACTGCCTGGAAGATTTGGCTACTCACTCGCCTAGAATATGTAAGTTAATGTTAGTAATTCATTGAACAATCCAAAATTCTTTGAAACAATTGGGATTTAGAAGATGTGTATCCAGGGTATGAATACTGACCACTCTATTAGTAATTACACAACCCCAAATCTTAACAGACCCTCCAACATTTCTATCAGTTAAAACAATGTTCTGCTTTCTGAAAGCTCCATTCTTCTTTCGCCACTCGTCCTGATATCCATAACTACAATACAAGTTTATCTTAACGTATTAGAGAGCTGATGGTGATAGAGAAAATATCTGCTGGAGATGCAAAACGTCGCGTAAAAGAGTCTCAGCGCACCCTTCCCTCTGGTGCGTTTTCCCATGTTGTAGCCAAAATAGCAGTTAAAACTGTCTCGGTTGGTACCCAGACAGTTAATGTATCAACACAAACAGAGTCTGATGTGCATGACGACACTCCGAAGCCGCCCAAAGAATCGGAGACTCCTAGCAATATGCCGCCGGAGAGTCAGGGACAAAAAACACCTGTGAAGAGCTCTAGAGCTCCACGGTTTAAGCCTACTTTTAGTCCCTATAAAGTCTCCAAATTAGCTCGAACTTCACCTCTCGCTACGAGCATTAAGACTTTGACGAACGTTTTGGCTGCACAATTAGCTCAGGACGAGTCTGTATATACTATCCATCAACCAAGTTCATCTTTGTCCTCCGACATGGTTGAGGACCCCCTGATGGATATAGATTTTAATCTCGTTGGAAGGAGAGGGAAACCTAGGTATAAACCTAAACTTAAACGGTAATCTTTTACTTGTTTTTGAAGATTTTTATGATTTCCGTTTATTTTATATGATTATGCTCCTTAGCTGTTAAGTTCTATAATGTAGTTTTGTTTTATCTTGTGAAGTCCCATTTACAGGCTTCCATTAATTTTTATAGTGTAGTTTTGTTTTATTTGTAAAGTCCCATTTACAGGCTTGGTTTTTATTCTGGCCATTTACACCAGTGTGCTGATTGTGAAGACCTTTTACATCTTCATCTTTTATATTATTTTATTATTTTATTTAACAGCTAAATTTTGCCATGACCAAGATAAGGGGCTTCCCCGTATCGGGACGGGCGTAAGCCATAGTGCTGTTACCGCCCATAAAATTCATTTTATCTTATCTTATCTTACAAGTTTATCTTAGTCTCATCCTAGAAAAACAATAATAATCTTTTTCCAAAATTCCACGCACTCATATTGATATTTCTTGGAAAATTAGAACTTCTTATTTCTGCTTTCTTCTGATATGTAAGTTTTGTTTCTGATTACACATCTGATTCCCAATTTTTTTGTTCACATCTACACATCTGTAACATTAACTTGCATATCCTAGGCAAGTGAAGTAACCAAATCTTTAACACTAATTCTTTGAGTTTTGTTCACAGAATGAAGATGTAGGTTTCATTCCGGGCAGTTAGTTTTCTTAGTTGACCTGAACGAATTCCCAACAATTATTCTGTTTTATGTTTCTTTATGATGTAGAGCATGGCTTTCCAACAACTCAGTACCTTTAACCTTCAGCCAAAGAAAACTTGCTAAAGTAGAAGTATACGAACTGATGCTTAGTACTAGTAGTATAAAACGAACATAACGTATTATCAGTAGAGATGTATTTCAAAGAAGACATAAGCAGGATTTTAAGCAACGATAAGCAAGATATACGTTAAATGAAATTGTTTAATCTGTCAGTTCATAGGGACAGAACCATTTTTTTTTTCAAGTTTTACATTATAAAGATTTTTGTTTGTTCGATTTCGACTAAAAAGCGATTTATGTTTTCAGTGATATTTTGGGAGTAAGGCCAAACTTCTAGAGTATAAATAAAGTTTTGCTCTGCTTGTCGACTTTTAACTGTAAAATCTGTAAAGCTGGAGTGTGTACTCGAGCATTTAGGGGTTGCACCCCCTTTTGAGAATCTATCAAACTCCCTGGATTTATATACTTCACAGCAACAAGAAACCACAAGAAAAACACACTAGGGGTGTTCGGAAAAGTTCATGTATTTCATGAAACAGGCTATGAATGTTCTAAGGGAAGGTTTTTCTTTATTGCTAGCAACAACTGTCACTCTCTCAAGAAGAACAAACTCGACTCAGAGCAACCCACGGCTCGTTTCGGCTCGGCTCAGAGCGAGCTGCGGCTTGGTTCAGTTCGGCTCACAGCGAGCCGCGGCTCGGCTCAGAACGAGCCGCGGCTCGGTTCGGCTCGACTCAGAGCAACCCACGGCTCGGTTCGGCTCGGCTCAGAGCAACCCACGGCTCGGCAAAGAGCGAGCCTTGGTTCGGCTTGGCTCTGAACGAGCAGCGGCTCGGTTCGACTCGGCTCAGAATGAGCTGCGGTTCGGTTCGGCTCGACTCAAAGTGAGCCAATTGTCGGTTCGTCTCGGTTCAAAGTGAGTCACGGCTTGGCACATAAGGAACCGAGGCTCTGTTCGGCTTGGTTCCATATGAGCTGCGGCTTGGTTCAGCGTGCCTAGTTTCTTATAAGTTCTCTACTCTTTATCTTTAATGTATTATAGTTTTAATGTAAAATATACAAATATGTATTCTTAACCATCTCCTGTGCCACATCTATAATGCAGTAGTTACTACGTACAGAAAGTTCGGGCCAGCATATTGATAACTGCGCCAATTTTAACGCAAACGACTGGATCTTTTTTTTTTCAGTGTAAATTTAAACATTCAGTCGAGTTTCAACTTTCAACCTCAAAGCGTTAAACAAAATCATAAATACTCCACCTGTCCTGGTTGACCTACATCTTAGGGCAACATCGGCCATCTTGGCTGACGTTTTCCAGGGCTTTTCCTCAGCTACACCGAGTAAATGCCTTGACGTTACCTAAAATTTGATCCCAGTTGTCACCTTCCCCGTTTCTTTTTTCTTTTACGATGCATTCTGTCCTTATTCTGTACCGCATCCCCTTTCAGTGTCTTTACAAGTGTGGAAACATTAGGATATTTCTTCGATGTAATTTCTGAGAGGCCATTCCACAGGGTTTGTAGTTCGATGTTATTGTTCTTACATATTTCAAACATGAAGAAGCATACACGGATTGTCTAGCCAACAAAATAACTATTGTGGCCCAATGTCACAAATCATAATATTGATTCATTCAAACAGGAGCAAGACCAGCTTCCCGCGACCTATTTGTATTAGTATTTAAAGAGCAAAACTAAGGTGATTACCAACCGTCTTTGTATTGAATAAATTTTACATACACTTCACCACCTCTGATTAAAATGGTACTATATTTTATTAACATGGACATCTGTCAAAATGTGAAGATTATCTGACCCCACAATTAAAAATTCACTTTCAGAAACTAAAACCTAGACCCACTAACGCAAAACATATTATACATCATAAATAATTTCGTAGAAAATTTAGTAATAGCATTGCCAGCTTGGGTTATTCATTATAAGACATGAACGCAAGACTTAGATAATATAACTTGCAAAATCGCCAGGTGTGTAATACATTATCATCTTTTAACTTTAAGTTTCACTTAGTTAATAGTGGTCTCGGTGAAGCAGCAGGCTAAATTTTAGTTTCGATTCCCCAGCTATTGAACTTTCGACTCTTTCTACCACTGATTCTCGTACAAATAATCGATACAGACGATTCTAGAAAATCACAGGAACAGCTAGCAATACAAAAAGTGTTACGAAAACGCATGTGTCATTATCATTTCGTTAAATACATACTCGAGTTGCTCAGTATACGGAAACACGGCGGCATGTTCGGGAATCCTAATGGCGTCACTTCGTGTTATGTATGACTTATTTTGCTACAGAAATCAAAGACTCAATGCAGAAAAGCAAAGACGGGTAAGAAAATTCAGGTTGACTCATGTTTTTTATTATATGCGAAGCTTATCGCCTTTAACACTCACACCATGTGCCATGCCTGAACACCGAAAGTGACAAATAGTCCCAGGTGCTTTCAGCTCTTTCACTCTTAGGAAGATTTCACACTTCCATCATTTGAATCTTTGTTACATATTGCGTTTCAACACTCCCACACACATAGAAAACATTGTACATGTCTGCTGTATATTGAGGGAAACCTAAACTAAACTTTACCCAAGGAGTAAACTCATTAAAAGTGCTTATGCAGTCATGGAAAATCAAGTAAAAACGTTGAATCAGAATCAACGTTGACAATGTTACTGGGACTTCATAAGCAAACCTTCAGTCACTTAAAACCTCCTCCCCCGTGTTAGTAAAATAAGCAGATACCCGACCATTCCCCTAGTGCTTATGTAAAAGTTGCTTTTTTTTTTCATTACAGTAAAACATCTGTTAACCGAAATTCTTTTAACCGAAATAACGTTTAACCGAAAAAAATCGAAATAGATAAAATTTGAAATGCTAACAGAAAACTATTTTTAAGAAAAGAGTAAACTTAGTTGTATAAGGAGTTGTCCAACTGTAGAAGTATTTAAAGCTTTATTAAAATTCTGTTATATATGTAATTTGAAAGTGTATTTTCTTATCATTGCCTCCAATTTTTTCACTTTAAACTTTGAAAAAATAAACATTTTTTTATACCGAAATTTTGTTATCCAAAATGACTTCAGCCCTATCTATTTCAGATAAGAGAGGTTCTACTGCATATCGTCTGAAAACACTCTGATCCTATTCCCTCATTGTCAGATAAAATAAGTCATGCTTGAACCCTTCCCCTTGAATGCTTACGTTACACTTGAATGACCCCTTAAGATTATTGACTTCTATGTGATTTCTTACAAATTCAGTGTTTCCTTAAGGATCCTGCAGTTCATATAGACTGTTTGCTTTCTAAGCACTTTGTGCTGATAATTTAGACACATTTCGAAAGTAAAACCACAGAGAACCATAGTGATTGTATCTGTAGTATCACCAGTACAGTAATTCAAAATGTCGAAAAAAATTTTGCTAGTCTAATGAAATTGCTCGTTTAATTTAGAATATGTTCATTAATCAGTATAACAATAAGAGTTTTAACCGACCAACAATAAGGTCAAGTTCATAGTTTAACAGCCTATCTATAATGAAAAGGTATTCTAACCTTTGGACCGAAACTTGCTGCATCCAAAGTTCCTGCACCGAAACTTCCGGATCCCCAATGGACCACATACAAGCATTGAATGAAGTTATGGAAGGACTAATGATTATAAACTTCCACTATGTTTGGGATTGAGAGATTTTGAAAAGGCTTTCGATTCGATCTCCCTGGCAGCAGTATTTAAATCACGTGAACATCAAGGCATCGCAAGTGCATACATCACGTTACTGAAAACATCTACTCGACTGCTACATCTGTCATTAAACTATATCAAGAAAGTGCAAAATTTAAAGTTGGAAAAGGGGTAACCCGAAGAGATTCAATTTCTCCAAAAATGTGAAATAACCATAATGAAAGCTCTCATACACCTGGATGCAAAATGTATTTTCTGTACGAAAACACTAAAGAAAGGCAAACATTTCGTGTGTGTGAATTTGGCCCCCAAATATTTGGGCCAGCCGAGATTCTCCTTGGCCCAGTTAGTACTCAATTTGTGCCGGTTGAGCTAACCACTTTCAGCTTTTGGGCTAGTTAAATAAAGGAGATAGGGGTGCCGAAAGTTTGGGCTAGCCGAGATTTCACTTGGGCTGGGTAGGACTCATTTTGGGCTGGTTGGGCTAGCCACCTTCAGCTTTTGGGCTTGTCAAAAAAGGAGATGTCCAAAATTCGGGGGGCTAACTTCACGCTAGTACCCCAATTGTTTGGGCTAGCCGAGATTTCACTTGGGCTGGGTAGGGCTCGTTTTGGACTGGCTGGGCTAGCCGCTTTCAGCTTTTGGGTTAGTCAAATAAAGGAGATAGGGGTGTCCATTTATGTCATTAAAACAATAATTGAATCGTTTACTTTAGAAAGGGCAGATATCCAAGACAAAAAAGACGCATAGAAACTACCCTTTTCATTCAAAAAACCTGACACTCGTGTATGAAGTGCATTTTAGTATCCTTTTAGTATCCTAGGAGCCAAGAATGTGTACTAAATTACGTTGTTTCTTATAGTAAATATCTTTAAATATGTTACAAATGATTTAATTTAGAAAGAGATATTAAATTAAATACAAACACAACATAACTCTTCATTAAAATAATGGGGAGGGTTGTTTAAGGACAAACCTGATAAACAAAAGTAAATTGGTATGCAAAACTCGTGCTGATAATGAATATAAATTGAGAACATTATTATTATTGTGTTAGAATGGAGCAATAACTATTTAATGTTGCATCTAAAATCGGAAAAGGGGTCACACACGAAAAGCACGTATGTCTCCAAACCAATGAGGGGGCTTGAAGTATGTAGGGTTTACGAAGGGAGGCGCCGGGTAAAAGAGGTTAGAAACCTCTGTTTTAGAAGGAATTGTTTAAGAAAAGTATGTTTTTAAAAAGTTTTAATTCTTTTCGAGTTATTTTGGCGTTCAGATACTTTTTCCCAAGTTGATGTTTGTCACGCAAATCCTAAAGTGTTCTGCAACCAGTCAACGTGTTGTGGGCTAGTATTTATTTTAGGATAAAGAAGTTCTTACTAAAAATAATATATGCGTTGAAAATATAGATGACAGCAACAAGGAAAATGGCGTATGACGTCAGGAAATGAGTTAAGTTAACATTGCAAGATCTAAAGACACGATGAACAATTGTGAATTAAAAGAAAGTATGTAAAAATAGCAAAGCAAAAATATCACCTTGTCATTTGTGGTGAAATTGGAATCGCCATCTGTCCATTGACTCAACAATGCACATCAAATACTTTTTATTCTTTAGTCATTTCTGCATCTCCTATCCAGCGACTGACATTCAATATTCTGCACGGTGGGATGGTGTGCTCCTGAGATAAGAAAACTGATTAGCATCATTGAAAAATTATTTTAAAATCATGTTTCTCCACCTTCCTTGCTTCTAATAATCAGAACAAGTTTTCTATTTTGACAAATCTCTCTGTTCTTCTCCTTCTATCGCATACTGAAGAATGACTCATTTACTTGTTGCAATATGTATACAGATCCTTTAACCCTTCCTTCTTCGAAAATCTTCTAAGTTAATTTTGTCTGTTCGATTAGCTATTGGCATTCGGTGATGATATGACACCTGGCAACGCACTTGTCAATTCTGAAGAAACTGGTTCGTTGTCTTGAAAATGCACCTGTTGAAACATAGGATTACATTCTCTTTATAGATCTCCGGCATTCATGAATCGAAACAAAATATATTTTTTAACTCACTCTGTGTCGCACCCTTTACCCTGAGGCAACATAAACAAACCCATCCCAGAATAGCGTTGTTGGAATCTTTATATGGTAATATGGTGATGCTCATATAAATACTTTTATTTTACAGACAAGGGAGTACTAATGTCTTACATCACATCGCCATGGGAACCCGCCATGTTACACTCTAAACAAGGGGTTTTCAACTTGGTGTCGCGTGTTGTGCACAAGAGGGTCGCGAGGTGAGGTGAAAAAATAAATTTATAAAGGGTTTTGTGGCTTAAAACTAATAAATTTCAAAGAAGGCATTTTAGTTTGCTTGCTGATTTTATAATTACTAAATAGAATATAACTTGTTGAATAGGTTTTTGGATAATATAATTAGGATATTTATTATCAAATACAGCAACTGTAATTTCTTGAAATACAGATTGCACAAGTTTAATGTTAGTGCGAAATCTGAGCCTGATTTAGTTTAAACCAGTTTCGAAATGTCCGGTTCAATTTAGCATCTCTTAGCTGCTTCCAGTGCAAACTTTTCTTGACAGGTTGCACTTTTACGCGACAGTCAATTCCTAAGTTACCCGTACCACCACTATCATACTTGGGGAGAAAAACGTGGTTCTACGTCACAAGTTAGGATCCAATGTTTTAAATATACAGTATATCTATAGGGTATATTTATATTCAATACCAAATCAGTCAATAAAAAATAATTTTAGGCCTTAGATTTTAAAAAAATGTATGATATTTGGTAACTGTGTTACATTCATCAATATAATCAAAAATGCAAAAGTTCATGGTTTAGTCACTTTTGGTTTTTGAGTTATAAATTGTTAAAAATAAAAAGAACGACTGATTTTTTACGCGTTTTGAAACTTTTAAAAGCACAAAATTAAAAAAACTATTTGCCCTTGACAGCTCAAACTTGCACCATTCGTTTCAGAATTTCAAGAGCTGTAATTTAAGATAATGCTTGACTTTACGTGACAAATATTTATATTTTTCAAAATAAAATAAAACTTTTTTTTAACTCAAAATCGACTTTTTAAATATATGTTCAAGGTGCTTCTGATTAAAATGTATGTGGCAAATTTGTTGATGGCATTTCGATGGGATCATGTTGATTTTTTCTAACAGAAGTACACAGCACTTATGCATAATGTGTATAATTAGCTTAAACGGCAGTACGCATAATGGCTTTTAGGAAAGTAAATTTAATTGGTTGAAATGTGACATACAATATCTCATTTCAGTTCTATTGTAGAACAACCGAGCCGCCGTATCTCAGTGGTTGAAAATAGGCGTAACATTCGGGAGCTCGTGGGTTCGATCCCAGAGGCTGACCATTATGACTGAGGTTTTTCAGGGTTTTTCTTGATTGACACCAGGCAAATTACGAGATGGCACTTTCAACGTAGGGTCCAGCCGACACCTTTCCGAATCGTCCAGTCTAACCCCCTTCTCCGGTCTGAACCTTGGATGCCGAAAGGCCATAAATAGAATTCAAATTAAAAATATTCTAATCAGGAGCACCTTGAACATAAACTAACTAACTAACCCTATGGCTTATGAAACTCGCAAGTTCATCGCCGCAGTAACAAACGCTCACCATTGGATTCTATCCTGGGCAATTGGATTCTATTCTAATTTTATTGATTAAAAGTCATATAAGTAGTTAGGCCTAAGTTATCAATGCCAAACTATTTCCTGTTGTCTTTCAACAATAATATAAATATATTGGAAATTGATTCTAGGACGGGCAAATACAGAAATGTGTTGGAGATTGATTCTAGGACGAGTAAATACAGAAATTTATTTTCTTCTGCGAATTTTCATCCCCATGTTTTCTTCCTTCTGACAGTCCGTCCGATTGTGACAATAATTTGGGGAGCTTGAAGCCTTGAATGCAATAGTTTCCGAAGGTCATTGACTAAATGACCGCTTACTTTTTGTATTAATAAATGCTTAGCTGATGGGATTTCCCCGAAAATTCTAAAGACAACGAAGGTTGTTCCAGTTTACAAAAGAGGTAGTAAGACCTCTCCATGTAGCTACAGACAAATATCTTTGGTTCCTATTTTCTCTAAAATTCTAGAATATGTCTAAAATTCTAGACCTGCTTATAGTCAGGTAAGCAATTACTTTGAACACAATAATTTAATTAATAACAATCAGTTTTGATTCAGGATGGGCAGGCCAACAATTGATGCTGTTGATTCACTAGTTAATAACGTACTCAATGCCTTTCAAAACAAGGGATTTGCTCAGGCGACTTTCTGTGACCTAAGTAAAGATTTTGACTGTGTGAATCATAAGCTCCTGTTAGAAAAGTTATTTCATTACGGTATACGCAAAGCTGCCCTTAAGATGTTTGAGACATATTTGAATGACCGCATGCAAATAGTGTCAATTGGAGGGCAGCAGTCCAGCGTAGAAAGAATTTTATGTGGTATTCCTTAAGGTTCCGTATTGGGTCCTTTTCTATTTCTTGTAATGATAAATTATTTACCTGCATGTATATTATCAATTTCAATTTTGTACGCAGATGACACAGCTTTTTTTAAATTCTAATAACGACTTTAAGTCTCTGACGGCATTAACTAATAATATGCTATCCCATGCTGCTATATAGTTTAGAGCAAACGGTCTTCTTCTAAATGATAGTAACACGCAGCATATGTACTTTAGTCTCAGAACTATGCCTGTAAAAAATTCTGTTACCGTAAAATACTTAGGAATAATGATTGATAATCAATTGACATGGGATTCCTATGTTAAATATATTACCAACAGGCTATCTAGAGTAATTTATCTCCTAAGAATCCTCAAACTTTGTGTACCGGATAATTATGTAAGGACAGCGTATTTTGCATTTTTTCAGAGTATTGTGTCGTATGGAATATTACTATGGGGCAATAGTGCTCACATAAATGATATACTACTACTGCAAAAGAAAGCTGTCCGGATAATCTCTGATTCAAAATGTACTGAGCACTGCAAACCTATTTTTATTAGATTAAGAGTTTCGATTGTAGTAAATTTGTACATTTTCATGATTTGTTGCATACTCAAAAACAGCTACCTACATTAAAATGTAGAAACAATATACATTGTTATAATACAAGGAATAATAATCTGCTTGATGTCCCATTCAACAGATTAACAAAATGTTCGAAAAACTATGAAAACCTAGGGTACAAACTCTATAATAAACTACCACAGGAATTTAATAACTTACCAGATACTGTGTTTAAAAAGAAACTACATAACTGGTTAGTAACTCCGCCATTCTACTCCATAAATGAATACTTTGAGGAACTTAGTTCCAAATAATTCTAAATTTCCTATTGTAATTCAGTGCACTCTATGTATACATATATTGTTAATTTACTTGACGTTCTCTATTGCCATACTGGCTTAATGACAATTAAATTACTATTATTATTATTAAATGGGAGAGTAAGGAAATTTGTCTGGATGCCCAACGTCAACTTCTCAAGGTCAACCAACAATAGTGGTCTTAAAAGAACGTTGATTCTTGGAAAATCCTACTCTAAAATGATGTTTGGAACGACGTTATTATACATGGCTGAAACATATATATTTGTCGCATTAAGTAGAGCGGAAAATCACATTTCTTATGAGGAATAAATTAGTGACACAGAGTACCTAACTATATAGACGAGGTGTCATTATAAAATAGTTACAACGTAGGCCCAGTTCTTTCGGACAAACGGGAATCTCCAACAAATGTGTCGGTGATATCTGTACTGCAAATCGGACGAGCTCAGGAGGTCTATGACTGCTGTTGCTTAGCTACTGCACTCAGTAATTCTGCCCCCTCCCAACTTTAAATGTTTTAGGGTCAAAAATCGATATAAACCGTGAAAAACGTAACTTATACCCTCCCAATTTTGACTTTACACGAACCCAAAATGAAAATCCTAGCGGAATCTCTGACTGCATTTATCGATCGTCCTAGGGCGGGGACGGTCGTAAACGAATCCATTTTAACCCACACATATCGAGAGCAGGTGGCAATATGGGCGAGACTATGATAGTGTGGTCTAATAATTTCTTTAGAGCAATTAAATTAAATTATTACTACGTAATTAACGTATATATTCTTATAATTAATATTTTGCCTGAGGACAGGTCCTGACCCGAATGTTTCTGGGCAATTTGAACTGAAAGAGATTTGTCATTATCTTCCATTAAATGAAGGCGTCCTAAGGAACGGACTTACAGTTTAACGTGGACTCCGAACAACTTGTGCAAGGCAGCGAATGTTACCTCACTGGGGAGGCTTTCCACAATAATCGATCTGCTGCTATTCTCATCAATGTAGGTCTTGGAAATCGCTTGATTTCATCTGTTCATCTTGCATTTGGACCTCGTTTCGGTGGTTTCTTTTCTCTGGAAATCCAATGCACATGTAGTACATTCCTCGTCCATCTTCCATCTGTTCGTCTACCTACGTGACCGGCCCATCTAAACTTTATCATCTTCACAGAGTTGATTATATCTTCTACCCTTGCGCGCGAATTCATTCGTTTTCTTGTCCCTACTTGTTATTGTTAACATGCATTTCTCCATTGCTTTTTGTCTGACTCAATCTTTGAGTCGTTTCTGCCTTCAATGTCCAAGTTTCACTACTACAGGTAAAGCGCATTGTTTATAAACTTTACGCTTGAAACAAACTGGTAGTTTGCTTTTGAAAATAAAGTGTTGTCTTGCAATCGAGCTCGACGCCATTTAACATATATTTTTATTCCATCCATCAACTTGGTATTCGATGTTTAGAGCTACCGTAGGTAATCATATTCACCAACTATGCGTATTGTCTCTCCGTGGATCATTATTTCTTATATTACTGCATGTTGATTGTACGTACATACATGCATGTATAATAATTCACAGCCATAATCAATTCACTACTGGACGAGGCCTCTCCAGGGGGAAGGAGTTGGTCTTGGGAGACGTATTGGGTGAGAAGAGTCGATGTTCTCAATTATGACCGCCACTATTCACAGCTGCTCCCCAATTGCATCACGATGCTGGGTGGTCAACGTTCCAGACCCACATGTCTTGGAAAAAAATTCTTGGCACAGCGCAGGTATCCAACCTGGGACCCCACGATCAGCAACGATAACCACTAGACCTGCAGGGCGGTCATATATATATATATGTTGCCTAAAACCACCCGTACACTACTTCTAAAAAAGGTAACCAGTTCTTACTAAAAATAACGAAAATTGATATAATTAAATAGGTTTTGCTCTATCGAATGGTGATATTTGCAACTTTCGGTGCTGAACTGTGAAAGAATGCAGAAACATCTCCTTTGCTAGCCTATGCACCTTGGGGAATAGAGAAGAGACCTATTGTTTTCAAGTTCAGGTTCATTCTTCACCCAGCTTCTCTCGTGTTTCTTTGTTGATGTTTATGCTGTATGAGATGAAGGAGAAGATCATATTACTCGTAAACAATCACCGTTGATTGCATGAAACTTGTATAAATTTTACAGCGATCAAGTAGTACATGAAAATATATGGAATGATATCAACTCCCTTGTTTTATCAGCATGAAATATTAACTCGCTATTTTTGACAGTATTTTTATTATATGCATATGCCAAAATTTAAATCAGCGTCCCTGACTTTTTCCAATATAATATTGTAGTACAGTGTCGTAATTACAAAATGGGGAACCCCGGGCACAACATGAAATGGGGTTCCCCTTACTTAAATCTAGCAGACCCGTTCCATCTCAATTCAGTCAGAACATGTAGTTCTCAAGTCGTCGTGTAGTCGTATATACT